>JAKFQP010000261.1:336262-361797 GCA_023375905.1 Nycticorax nycticorax
CCCCCCCCCCCCGCCCCACCAGCCCAAATGTTGTTTTAACAGCGAATGATTTATTTATGAGGAAAAGCAAGTGAACTTTCTGGGAGCTTGCTTAGCTGTTAATGAACCGGCATCTTTGCTGCTGCTTTTTGCATCTCCCCGCGCATGGCAGAGGGGAAACAGGAGTGGTGGAAGAGCAGGGCTCCCAGTCTGGCTGAGGAAGAGCCTCCTGCCCCGGCCCATGAGCCCAGTGACCACCTCCTCATACAAAACCCCGCTGGGCCACATCAAATGGGTGACCTCAGGAGCGCTCCCAAGTTCCAACGTCGGGCCATGTCCTGCCCTATGCAGGGCACGGTGCAGGTTCCTGTGAGAAGGACACATGGACCTCTTAACACATGGCAACGTTGAAGGAAGGGGAAAATCTGGGCTCCAGGAGGGACCCCATTTCATGCTGCCAACCCATCAGCAGATAATTTAATCACTAGCCAGGGCCACCCAGCTCCCAAAGAGGAGCTGCTGCAGATGGAGCTTCACAGATACAATTCTCATTATTCAGCTCCGCTGGTGTCTCTAAGTCCTGCATCTTGGTGCCACGGCTTCATTAACGTGCAAATGCTGCTCTGTTCCCAGCCAAACCAGTCCTGCTCACCCCCCAGGTTGTGCTGTGCTCCTGGGGCTGGCCCTGCCTCTTCCAAGCTGTGAGGGCTATGGCTGGTTTTCCTGAATGACCGAGCAGAAGCCAAGGATTTCCGCATCACCACATGGTTCCTGCCGCCAGGGATTTTAGCAAAGCCCCAAATGCCCGGAGACTTGACAAAACCATGAGCTGAGGAGGAAACCGTGAGTGCTGCCACCACCCGTGGGTCAAAGGTGTCCCTCTGGGACCCAGACCAGACTGGTTCCTCCAAAATGCTTGTCCATGCTTTCCTACAGTAATAAAACCCAGCTGATAGTCCCCTCCACCTGCTACAGGACTCCACGTCACGGGTATCCCCAATGCCAGGCTCTTGCTCCCCAGGTTGCACTGGTGGGGTGGGGAGCAGGACACGGGATGGGGAGCCTTAGGGAGGGCAAAGCAAGGGGAAGTTGCTGGTCCTTGGCACGCTGCCCCTCAATTCTGTGACAGCTGAGGGTTTTGACGTGGTCCTGTCCTCTCTCAGAGTTAATTAGCAGCTGACTGCCTTTCAAAATTATTTCAGACACTTTAATTAGGCAGAATGACATAAATTATTAGGATACATCTCTCTGTAAAATCACTGGGATGTGGGCTCCTACTTCACTTGCGGTGGGATTTGCTGAGCTTTGGCTGTCTAAATGCCACCTCGGAGGTTCCACAGAGCCTGGGGAGGCACCCTCAGCCCAAGGAAAGCATCTCAGATGGGAGGGATGCAGCTGCAGTGATGGGAGCAGAGACCTGAAAAGCAGCTGAGCCGCTTGAGGTGACCGCTACAGCAAGACCTATGTTGGCAGCCATCCCATTTCCTCCTGAAAAATAACAAATCCTGGTCCCTGTCTACTGGTCTTTGCCTCTCCAGTTCTGCGTGGACGCAAGGACTAAAAGAAAGCCTGGTTTTACAGTGGGTAGACCAGCTCGCGTGTGCTCTGCTACCCCTGGCACTGGTTTGCCTGAAGCCCAGAGGTGACTGATGGTCCGGCCATCTTCCCACCAATGTCAGCGGGCAGATGAAGGTACATCGTCTACTGCTCTCATTCCCCACCAACATCATCACACCAGTCTTGCATCCTGTGATTACGTGTGATGGTTCAGGGCTGCGTGGATGCTCGGGGCTCCCCATCAATGCTGTTTTCAACACTTCACACTCCGCCAACCCTTCTGCGGGACGGCATCACCCTTCCCTTCCCAACATTAAGCTCCCATAGAGGCAGCTGAATACAGAAAGATTAGTAACCCATCATTGTTTGTTGATTATGGTCATTCTTTTCTGTAAATGAAGTTTAAAAGTCATTAAAAGATTTGTCAGCTGTGACTTATGAGCCCTTCTTGCCGTAGGGGAGTGAAGCAATGACAAATTCCCTCCACCGCCGTATCATCTGTTATGTGTTAGAAGTTGCCACGTTCCAATTACCAGGGACCCACTGAATCCGTAAACGAAAAAGCAACTCAAACATCCTACAGGGCTGCTGGGACCATTAGTCAGAGCTGGCGGGTTCCACTGCCAGAGCACCAGGCTGAGAGGGACTCAGGAATAAATAACACCCTGCACGCGGGCAGGGCAGCACTGGCGGCTTTAGCAGCGTTAATTATGCCTTGGGCCCACCTCCGGGGGAGGTGGAGCAGCTCCCGGCTTCCCGAGCAGGAAGTGGCTGAGGGGCTGCGGGAGCTGAGGGCTGGGGCCACTGGGACACGACCAGCATCGGGCGGTAGGTTGGAGCCAGGAGAGCCCTGCAGCCCACTCAAAAACTGAAAAAAAAAATCAGCTCGCTCATTTTCCTTGCGTGCAGCGATAATAGAAAGGATACAGTGAGCACCAAGCGCTGTGCGGCCTCGCCTGCCGCCTGCAGCGAAGCTCTTCACGCTGGGACAGCCACAAAGCCCTGAAGACCCAGAAGGTCTCAGTGATCTGCCCTGCTCCTGCCAGCCCCAGCGGGCAGGAGGGCCCAGCTCGCCCCGCTGCCCTCGGCCCCAGGCCAGGGAAGCTCCTGGTGGCATAAGGAGGAAGAACATAAAGGATGGAGAGCCCGTGCCTGCTAGGAGAGCAGTCAGTGCTGTACACAAGATCTGTCTGGGGTGCAGGACACAGGGCCGCCCTTCTCATCCCAGCCAGCAGAGCCTGGCATGGCCCCTCGTCCCTGTGCTGGGACGGGGGCGTTGCTCCCCATAGCTCATCCTGATGGAGCCATCCAGTTAAAGTCAAATCTTCCTGCCAGGGCAGGGGCCAGCGGTGGCACCAAGCACTCCCCGTCTCTGTGGGGAGCATGCAGCTCCTCACCAACACGGGCTGCTCAACCTTGCCCTTCCCAGGGGACGCTGAGCCGCTTCCCTGCACCAGACAGGCGCTCCTTCTGCCCACGCAGGGCTCCCAAACACCCCAGGGAAGTCAGGACCAAGAAGGCAGAAGCTCTCCAGATCTTTGTAGCATACTTTCTCTAAGCCCAGCCCTGAGCACCAGTCCCACTGGGTGGGTTACATGCAAAGCCGATGCCTACCAGCAACTCCCAGTGCTTGCCCACCACTGGGGAGGGGCACGCACCAGATGCTACCAAACTGTCTGGGTGATGGCCAGGGAACACCGTAGAGCTTCTTGTTAATACAACAGCTTATAAAATCAATTACATCACATTAAATGGCAATTTGGCCCTCATCACACTTAACCTCCTCTGGGAGAGGGGTAATGGCCCATGGAAATTTACTGCCTGTTGGCTTTAATTTGTTGGGCATGGTGGAGGGAGCATTCACAATGGCAAACCTTGCTTCCCCAGGCAACGAAATCTATCACAAAAACCTTCGGGATGAGCTCCTCCCCAAGCTTCTCTCTACCAGAGCCCACTGGAGGTATCCTGGAGGAGCTACACCAGAGCGGGGGGGCAGCACTGAAGTCAAGACTCAGTCGTGGGGCTATCACGACAGACCAGACCGTTGTGTCAGGAGCTCTGCATTCTGCCTCTGGCAGTGGCCAACACCTCACCGTTTCCCCTAACGCCAGCAGAGAGGACTCGTGTGCCTGCTCGGTGCCCTTAGGTCCCCTGGAGTGCGCGGCCAACATCCTCGTCCACGAAGGTTGATTATCATTCATTCGCCCTCCCTGACCACGCACAGCAGCAGGCGGGCATTTATCCCGTTAACCCTATTTGATCCTATTTAACCCCATCAAATCTGATCTTTTCTCAGCAAAACTGGCTGCCTGGGGCTGTGTCTGCCATCACCAATCCATGGATCTTTGGAGACTCACCCGAGGCAGCGTGACTTTCAGCTGCTGTTTGCTTTCCTCTCTGTGTAGGGCATCTTTGACTATCACCAAGAACTGTGAGCAGAAACAGTTCTATCTGGACACGGCTGCTCCACAATTACTCATTTTAACAGTAGCAGTCATTGGAAAAGCAAAAGAAGAAGAATGATTTCATTTTCATAACCTTGAGTTCCCCCTGCCCTGCTTGGACGAGTTTGCCTGCATTATTTTCATCCCCCAGGAACGCAGGCACCACATTGCTCCTGCTGCAGAGCATGCCATGCACCTTCCAGACTTGGTCTTAGCACTCGGATGCCCAGGACTTGTTCCAGACTGATGGATGATGAATCCCTCCAGGGAATCTGCTATTGACCCTAAGAGATAAACCCTGGGCAACCAACCCACACTTGGTTCCCTCCGGTTAGTGCTCATCTGCAAATGCTAAATGAGCTGGGCGCAAATTGTGCTGCTCTGCTCCACCGGGCACCTGGTGATAAATAACGAGGGCGTTCATGCCGTTGCTGTGCCGACAGCCCAGAGCCGAGCGCAGGCTCTTTGATGAACTGAAGCCGATGAAGTTAAGTGGGGAATTCAAGCTGGTTTATGAAACCGTCATGGTTTGCTGTGGTGGGGTTTCAGCCATTCCCTCATCTTCCACTTTGCAAGGGTGATGGCTGTGTGTGCAAACACACACAGATGCACCCACAGCCACGGCACAGACAAACCCTTGGGATACACCAAACGGTCTTGTGAGAGCCCAGTTCTGGGAAAGGCAAGGAGGAGGTTTTACAGTGTTACACATTTCCATTTTGTAGAGGAGTCTGAAACATGCCCACACCTTGCCACAACACGCAGTTACTGCTCGCTCGCTGGCTCCTGCAGAATACCAACACTAGAGACAAAGAAATCCAGAAAATTCCATTTTTAAGCGTTTTCCTAACCCCTGTCCATCCAGAAGACTTTAATTTTGTTAGGTCAAAGCGATAGCTGTTTTGCTCTTTGCAGGTGGAGTACGTAATGGCAAAGGGGCAGCACTTGGCATTTGTATTTAATGACTGTGTTGGGAACCCACTGGTCAACCAGCATTTTCTCCTGGCACCAGGTAATATTGTGAAACCTGTTTTGATTTTGCAAAACACAGCTCCCACCCCGCCTTTGCAGTGGAGAACAGCAAATGTGTCCTAAATGCTTTGGCAGGAATAAAAGTATTTACTTCAAAAAATTCTCATCATTTTAAAACCAATCTAGGGAAGAGGGTGTGGGAGGGAAAGGCCAGCTGCTGAGTCCACAGGGTTGGCCAGAACCCTCGCCATCAGCAAGGCAGGTGATCTCCAGGAGCTTGGACAAACCTTCTCTGGGCTTCTGGAAGGGGCTGGGTGGGTTTGGGAGACCTTTCATCAAGGATCACCTACCGAATGTGCTGGCCCTCAGGGGTCTGTCTCAACACGCCCTGAGGGAACTGGTTCCCCCCTAGGGAACCACTGGCCCAGGATCTCCCACCCATGGGTACATTCTGCAGCTCCAGGAGACCAGCGCCCAGACCTCTGGGATGGACCAGAGATGCGATGGGAAAAAAACATGGCTTGCTTTCTGATACCCACAGCTTACGGGGCATCAAGTCAGCTTTTATCCCATCGGGCTGTTTAAAACATTTTTTTTCCGAAGGAAGAATTCATAAACAGGCCTGTTTACCTTTCTGGCAGAGGCGGTTTTCCACAGCGCTACCTGGCCAGCTGACCTCTTGTTCCCGAGTGGAGTGGAGTAAATATCATCATGGTCACTTCCTCTGAAGTTATTTAATTTCTTAACTCATCCATATGGCTCTCATACTCTTTGTCTCTGCACCTGGCTGCCAGTTCAGGGGGGACAGCTGAAACTGGGAGGGCTCTACATTAAGGGCGCTGATCATCCATGGAAGGATGTGAAAACCTCACCCTTCGAAGCACCCATGAGAACACCTTACACAGGAACGCTGAGGGAAATCCTCCTTCTTTCACCACGGCATGAAGGACGGCCCGCAGCTCAAGGAGTTATGAAAGGCAGGTGGTAATCCGTAACCTGCCCAGCAGCTTCCTTAGAGATAGCCACGTCCCCATCAAGGCAACCGTTCCTCATCCCCCGATGGCCACTCTTGTGCTTCCTTGTCATACTTGTGTTTCTTTGACACGTCACCTGCAACCAGAGCATGGCCAGGCAGGACTGGCTTCATGCGGGGCACCTCCCAAGCCAACCTACCTGGCAAACTCTTGGCACTGCTGCTGGGAATTGGGCTGCCAAATTTGAGAACCTCGCTCAGGCAAAATTGCCTAGAATTTGGGACTGAGCTTTCCTAAAACAAAGACCTACTGTTGCAAAACCAAAGGGCTGAGTGGACTTCTGCAGAAGCTACATGACTAAGCCATGGACTAGACAATTCCTGCCTTCAGGACATTTCGTGTCTACTCTTTTGAGTTAGGTGTTCCTCGGGCCACGAAAAACCCTCCAGGAGATCCCACTATTCACTCTATCTAATTCACCAGCTTAAGCCTCTGGGAAACGCAGTGTAGCTAAATGAGGAGGAGATGAGCAAATACAGGCGTAAAATAGGTACAGATGTAAAAATTACAGCCGCATTCAAATTTGGCCACCTTAATGCTCTGCCTAGATTGCGCCTGGAGCTCATCCCATGGACATATCAACTAAGGGCAGCACAACAGTTCTGTCGCTACCCCTCTTGGTGCTGTTCAGTGAAGGAGATGGATGGTCCATCTTGAACGTGCTGTGACGGAGATGCATGAAACTCCCAGAAGGTGGGAGAAGAAAGGGACTTGCAGCGGGTTTAGCAAGACATCCCTTTCTTCTTAACCGGCTTTCAACTCATGAAATCATTCTCTCACCCAGGGCACTGCCCTTCCTTGATCGGCCTCCAGCAGCCGGGTAACGCGTCACCGCGGAGCTACCAGGAGCGCAGCGCAGGAGGGCATTACGGTAATTTGGTGAGATTTCCACACCTTTACAAAGCTCCCTGCTGCCTGGATGTCTCCTGACTAGAAAGATTAAAGGGATTAGAAGCTTACAAATGATGAGGTAGGGAATAGAACAGCTTTAGAAAATACCAAGGTCTTAATTTACAAGAGATGTTTAAAAAATGAATGGAGTGAGGATTTTCTCCCACAGGAAAGTGGGAAAATTTATTCTGAAGTAAGGTTATTTGACCAGTAAAATGGTTGGCTCATCCCATGTGAAAGTGCTAATATATATTTTATAGGGTGCAGAGACAAAGGCGTCTCATTTGCTCCTCTACAAATTAGGTGAAGAGAGGGAACAGGGTTAGCGGGATGGGCAGAGAGCATGCTTTTATGAACCCAGCGAATTAAGCACTGCTGGAGTAACGCTGGGAAGCACGTTTCCAGATGAGTAGTTCATTGACTAAAAATTATATTTCAGGGTAGGCTGAGCACTACTCCCCAAGCATGCAAAAGGTCCAACTGGAGCACTTGCAGAAGGAATAAAGTGCAGGTATCTGGGACGTGTTTTCGTTCAGCTTGGCAATACCATGCCGAGCTCTCAGCTTTCTTTCACCCACCCCTACCCCTGGGAGGGCTGTACTACTTCCCAGGCTAACTGGTTGCTTGGGCCAGTTTAGTGTCCAGCTCCAGTTAAACCAAAATTTAGCTGAGCCTGTGAAAAGCAGGGGGTGGACAGAGCTCTTGAAGTCTTTCCAAAGTGGGGTTTGCAAGTCGAGAATATATTCTTCCCTTTCCCTTCTCTGCCAGCACAGGTCCAGGAGAGGGCAGGATGGATGGTGCTGAGCAGCCTGCAGAAGCTGGAGGATCCCTGCCTTGGGTGCAGGCTCCAAGCCATCCTCCCCAGGCTTCTTTCTGCAGGTTTCTCCTTGGCCTGCAGTGCAGCTCTTGCAGAAGAAGAAGCGATTCCCAGCGTAGGTGTCTTTCCGTGCTGGCTCTTTCAAGCATTTTCTCCATCCTCAGTCCCCACTGACTCGTGCACCCCAGATAATTGCGTAACGCCAGGAAGCCAGGCAGCGTGTGCCTCCAGCGTGCTCATCCTCATGGGTTTGTAGACACTGTCTCCAAATGCCCACCAAGCACTTCTGGAAACCCCCTCAAAACTTCAGACTTGGGCCCCAAAAGGGGCTCACAGCAAGAGCTCTGCCTGCAATACCACTAAGCCAGCCTGAAAGGGCTCCCAACCGCTACAGGCATCTGCTCTGCTTGCGAATCCCTTATGCCCAGGGTCCCAAGGGTGGTCCTGACAGCCCTGTGCCCCTTGGTGCAGAAGAGGTCATAGAATCATAGAACGCTTTGGGTTGGAAGGGACCTTTAGAGGCCATCCAGTCCAACCCCCCTGCAGGGAGCAGGGACACCTTTAACCAGATCAGGTTGCCCACAGCCCCGGCCAACCTGGCCTTGAACATTGCCAGGGATGGGGCCTCCACAGCCTCTCTGGGCAACCCGTGCCAGTGTTTCACCACCCTCATGGTAAAGAATTTCTTCCTTATATCTAGTCTGAATCTGCCCTAGTTTAGTTTAAAACCATCCCCCCTTGTCCTGCCACAACTGGCCCTGCTAAAAAGTCTGTCCCCACCTTTCCTATGGGCCCCCTTTAAGCCCTGCAAGGCTGCAATCAGGTCTGCCCGCAGCCTCCTCTGCTCCAGGCTGAACACCCCCAACTCTCCCAGCCTGTCCTCGTAGGAGAAGGGCTCCAGCCCTCGGATCATTCCCATGGCCTCCTCTGGCCCTGCTCCAGCAGGTCCCTGTCTGTCCTGTGCTGGGGACCCCCGAGCTGGACACAGCATTCCTTGAGTTTGCTGTGTCGACCACCACGTGTAAGCATAATCCCAAGAAGCACCCCCCCAGCCTCCTTTTCATTTGACACGAAAAACAAAGACGGTAAGAGGGAGATGGATACACGCAGGGCTAAAGGTACTTTACTACAGGTGACTCGTTGTCCCTCTGAAGTCAGCAAGGCAGAGCAGCTACGTGACACTGACATACATCAGAAGGTAGAACCCAGATGCAAAGTGAATGGAAAGCAGGCTTGGCTGGATGAAGGGCTCTTCCCCTAATGCAGGAACTTCCCCAAGCCATAGAACGTTGGTGCAACTGAATCTGAGCCAAGCTGGCATCTCTGTGCCATGGGGCACAGTGGACTGGGCAGGAGGTTCTAGGGCAGAGCACAGCGGTGGTGGCACTGAGTCCATCTCCAAGCCCTGGAGCTCCTCTGAATTACTCCAAGGGCTGGCTCAGGAGGGGGTCAGGTGGTGTGTAATGGCCAGGCAAAAAGCCTTTTTAAATGATTTTTGATGTATTTAGCTGTACCCAATTTGCCCGTTGCAGAGCAGAGCAGAACTGGAGCCACAATTTTTCTTCTGCAAGGAAAAAACACCTGAAGTCCAGATACTTGGGTGCAGAGTCAACACTAAACGTGACACCAAAAGGGAAGTAGCAAGTGAAAAGAATTTGGCTCTCTATAACTAACTGTCCTGGTTTCAGGAAAGAAAATCAACCCTATCCCAGCCAAAACCAGGACAGCCACATTGTGGCATTTCTGACCAGCTGACAGTCTGTGATGTGCAGAAGTGCTTTTTAATGCAGATACAGCCACAGTTTCATCAGATAGCCTCCACATCCTCACCCCGGTCGGTCCGATCGTCCCCCACCCACGTGGTTAACACAGCATTAAGCCTTGCCCTGGTGCAATTCGTGGGTACGTTAGGTGCAATCCCACTGAGGAACGCACCCGGCCACTGCTGGTCACGGATGGCACAAACACTGAAAGCAGCAGCAGAGCCAAATGTCCCTCGGCACTCCAAAGGCCATGCTGGCCTCAAGCACTCCTTGGCTCTCCGCCGTGCACCAACCCAACTAGTCCACTGCAAACAGATAATTGGGATTTTGTTTTAAGTTAGCAACAGGGGCGCAGAGAGGTGTAAAACATGACATAAGAAGAAATATCTCCACCATTTGAGGGTTGCGGATAATATTTTTATGTAGTTCAGCTTCCCCTGCAGTGTCATAAACTGCAATGAAAGTAGGTCCATGCCAGAGGGTAGGAACTGGAGTATTAAACCTGTAAGCCTACTTATACTTCAAAAATCCTATGTGAAGTTAAAAGAAATTAAGACAGATTAGGGCTGTTAATGGAATTCAGTGGTTCCAGATGTTTCAGTCAATTTACAGAATCCCAGCTGTAAGGCCTAGAAGGTGGGCAGCAAGGATGCTCCACCGGGGTTGCCAGTTCCCAATAGCCTGGCCATGGCCATAAGTCTTTGGAGTCGGACTGTCCCTTGCTTCACCTGCACTGCACCTTGAACAAAGGGGCTGTATTTCATAGAATCATAGAATCACAGAATCGTTTAGGTTGGAAAAGCCCTTTAAGCTCACCCAGCCCAACCGTTCCCCTAACCCTGCCATCCCACCACTAAACCCTGGCCCTAAGCACCTCGTCTGCCCGGCTTTTAAATACGCCCAGGGATGGGGACTCGACCCCTGCCATGGGCAGCCCCTTCCAGTGCCTGACAGCCCTTGCGGGGAAGGAATTTTTCCCAATGTCCAACCTAAACCTCCCCTGGCACAACTTGACGCTGTTTCCCCTCGTCCCATCGCCCATTCCCTGGGAGCAGAGACCGACACCCCCCCAGCTCCCCCCTCCTGTCAGGCAGTTGTAGGGAGCAATAAGGGCTCCCCTCAGCCTCCTCTTCTCCAGGCTGAACACCCCCAGCTCCCCCAGACACTCCCCATCAGCCTTGGGCTCCAGACCCCTCCCCAGCTTCACTGCACTTCTCTGGATGTGTTCCCAATCTGATCCATGGTTCACTCCAGAAATAATCAATGATCGCTGCAATCACACCCTAGCAGTGCTCCTGGTCTAGATCTCTCTCGTTACTCTAATTTTGGAGCGGGTCTAACTTTGCTGATTTCCATGCCTCACTCATGATTTATATCCAGGGTTGTCGCCTCTCGCTTTCCAAATGGCCTCTGGCTGTTGCAGAAGACTTGCTGATGGCTCCTGGGGAGTGCGGTGGTGTGACGGCAGTGGTCCTCCACCCTGCGTGCCGGGGGGCCCTGCCTTCGGAGGGACAGCACCCTCCACCACACTGCACGTGAGACCAGCGGGGGTGTGCCTGTTTCAAGTGCCGGGTGGCATCGGCCACTGCTGGCTGAGCACAGAGTGTTCCCTTCTCCCTTGGGTGCAAGCCCTGGGGGTGACACTACCTGCCCCTCCGGTGCTCAGCATGCTCTGGATGTGGGCATGGACTCCACTCGGTGTCAGCAGGGCTCAGCCCTGCCCCGTGCTGAGAGCCAGCCCGAGCGGGGAAGTGCCACCAATTCAGAGAGGAGGCTGAAATGCTCCTGCGTAGGGCACGACCCCTGCTGGCTCTAATAGCAACGGGCGGCGTGACTCGACGGAGCACTTGGGGTGAGATTTACAGAGCACTAGGCGTAGGAAAGTATTTATTGTGGAGCAGAGGCCGCAGCAAACCTAGGGAGTGCGGGACATGGGAAGGAAGGCAGCGTGATTCATCAGCAGGAAGAAGAGCAAGACAACTTATCTGTTTTCTGCAATTCCACTTACGGCCAAGAAAAATGAGCCATCATAACAGAAATTATGTGTGACAGGGAAGGACAAACCGCTCTAATCAAAACAACAGCGTTTCAGATAACTCCTGGAAGAACCCTGCTACAGGCACCCGACTCCATTTGGAGGGTGATACCGGGCCGGGAGGATGCTCCTGGCGGGACAACGGGGCACAGACACCACACACCCTCATCCCCTCCAGGACAGATAAATAAGTACTCAAAAAGCAAGCAATGCACCTCCAGAACACTGATTCCCTGGTGCTAATATTTTCCGGCTCCCTGCTACAAAGCCAAGGCGATTTGATTTAAGCCAAAGCATAATAAATAAATGAGACCTTCCCAACTGTGGGGAGAGGTGAGGCAGGAGGGCGAGGAGGAAATACGGAAGCAATGAAAACAAAAGATAATGATGCAAGTCACGGAGACTGACTGGCTCCCAGCAGCGCTTGAAATGCCTCCTGAAGGCAAAGCTTTCACCCAGGTCTCCATCGCACTGTTTATTTTGCTCAAGTGAAATGGGAACCTTGGGGCCGACGGCATCCCCTGGGAGCTCCTCTCACGTTAGCTGGCTCCCGAGCGGCCACCGAGCCCCTTCCGCTGCTGTGCTGGCAAAGAGCAAACCCCAGGCCCAGAGAGGTTTTTATCTTCCTGTGGTGGAAGGAGAGGATACGTTATCAGCCCAAACTACATGGGCAGTTAGGTGATAAACCCTGCTGGGAGAGCAGTTGGTGGCCCCTGTTAAAAACTGGATCGGGGGAATGGGTTCAGAGAAGACGCAGAATCGAGGTGGTGACAGATCCCCGTACAGATCATACAACAAAGACCCAGGCCCCACCCCAGTCCAAATCAGACCTTTTGGAAAGCTGACAGCGATTTGGATGCTGAAACGCACTCTTACGTTTCAAGTCTATTTAACTTCAGCTACTCCTAAGCCTGTTTGATTTCTCCTGCAGAAAGTGAAGAACCAGGCAGACGGCGCTTTGTGGGGAGAGAGGGTTTCCTTCTGCAAAGGCCTTCTGATGGTGTTTTGCCGTTGCCCATGACAAGGTACAAACCCTGGCGTCAAGCACTATGTCCTTTGGCCATTCTCGTGGCTTAACCCAGCAGGCAGCTGAACACCACGGGGCCGGCCGCTCACTGCCCCGCTCCCGGTGGGAACGGGGAGAGAGCTGGGGGGAAAAAAAGTAAGATTTGTGGGTTGAACATAAAGACAGTTTAATAGGACAGAAAAGGAAAATAATAATAATAATAACAGTAACAATAATAATAATATACACAAAATAACTAATGCACAATGCAATTGCTCACCACTCGTTGACCAATGCCCAGCCGGTCCCCGAACAGCAGCCCCCCTGGCCAGCTTTCTCCCAGTTTATATATTGGGCATGATGTCATATGGTCTGGAATACCCCCCTTTGGCCAGTTGGGGTCCTGGCTGTGCCCTCTCCCAGCTTCTTGCGCATCTCCAGCCTTCTCAGTCAGCAGAGCAGGGGAAGCTGAGAAGTCCCTGACTTAGCGTAAGCCCTGCTCAGCAACAACTGAACCATCAGGGTGTTACCAACATTCTTCTCATACTAAATTCAAAACACAGCACTACACCAGCTACCGGGAAGAAAATTAACTCTATCCCAGCTGAAAGCAGGACAGCCATGTTCACCGTAAGCGAGCTGACCAAGTCCACGCGGTCTGGCTGTGGACGAGGAGAGGACAGTGCACATCATGCAAACAGCAGGCTGGGTCTGAGCACCGGACCGTCCTCTGAAGAGCAAACCAAACTTGAGGTCCTTCAGAGGACCTGTGCTATGCAGGTGACCATGCATGGTGATTTTCTGTTTGTTTTTTTTTTAATTTCTGGGTCTCTCACAAAGGTCTGTGCAGCCTGAGGAGCTCACCCTCTCAGTCTGGGTATGAGGTCCAGCCCAGCCCGCTCACACCACCAGCCTTCAGGCTTCACAGGGGTTAGCTGGGATGGACTGAACTCCAGACGAGAGCCTACTGTGAACAACCCCCTTCATTTTAAAATCTAGATCCTTGCTCCTGGGTCTGCCATGCAGCATGACACAATGTGGAACTTCCTTTCCCATCCCAACCGTGCATGTTTGCCCATCTCTGCCATCCCATGTCATCCCCCAGTTCCCTCTAGAAGCCAAAATCCTGTGATGAATTTGGACTCCTGATAATCTTAAAAACCTATCTTTGAGCTGTTTTCATTACCCTTCTGCTTTTTTAAAGACATATTCAGGCTGAATTTTCAAGCTTTTCACCATGATAGGTGAGAAATACACCACTGCTTTTTTGGAAGTGAAGATGTTCACAACTGATAACTCTATAAGAACTGAAATTTCAAGAAAATAAGACTTCAGGCCCGTGGTAAAACCACAAGGGCTGGCAAACCCGCAGGAGACAGAGGCTGCAGCACGACACTTTTCTTCCCTTTGGGTAATTTATTCTAGAACAGGAATCACTTATTCATAAACCAAATGTTGCTTCTAGAACTTCGTTATTAAAAAGTCCCCCTCCCAAACACACAATTCTCATGACTGTAATTCTAATAAAATTATGAAACTGTTAATGAAGATACAAGAAATAGAAACCTACTGGCAATCCAAGTAGCAAGACCTGTGGATCGGCTGCTTTATTGATGCAAACTGATGGACTGCTGGTGTGATAGCAGTTTACACTGGCAGAAGATTTGTCCATGGCTGATGAGATGTTCAATATTAGGACTGGACTGGCAATCAGATTTCAAGCAGCGTAAGCTTAAGTCTACATCAGTCAAGAAGCATGTTGTATGCTTTCCAAAAAGTGGAGTCTTAATGATGGAGCTTTATCTTGGAGAATTAATTTCAATTTTGACAAAAATAATGGGCTCTCTGAGTTGACTGCAAAGGTGAGGCGAGGTCCTGCGGCTGCATAGCTCAGAAACCTCTGTGCGTGGGCAGCAGGCTCAGTTGGTTGGGCTTGCTGCGTGTGAACGCACAGCCCGGGGCACACACCACACTGCCTGGGTAGTGGCGATTGTACCTGCCGCCTGCGCACCATTTGCAGGTCCCCGTCAGGTCTGCAGCCAAACCTCACCTCCTCAAGTTTTTGGGAACTGCTGCGGTCCTGGTGATGAGGGAAAGAGCAGACAGGAGAGTCGTGCTGGGAAGAAGAAATAAACTGGCAAATAGTGGAAAACCGAGTTCAAAGAGAGTTCATTTATGTAGTTTCCACTCTCCAAAATGCCCATGTCGCATTTTGGAGCATGACGTCTGGAGAGGTGGCAGAGAGAGACTGAAGTGAGCATAGCTAGGGCAAAGGAAGAGGAAGGCTTTCACTTCTTTCCTTGGGAGGTGCTGGAAGAAAGGGAGTTGAAATAGGGATGTGCCAAGCTGTGCTGGTGCTTGGATGTCTCAAGGGTCCAGAGAGCAGCAAATTCAAAAAGAAAACTCATTGTTCAGCATTAGAACGGGCTGTGGCCACACTCCTCTCATGAGGCAAAAGTGACCCTGGCCAGCTGGGAGCCCCGATGCCAGCCTGGGACGAAGTGCAGCAGAGGGGAAGATGCTGCTTTGCAGGGCAGGGGAAGCTGAGCTAAAGCACCATGGCCGCTGGGCTTGCAAAGGCGTCCTTCATTTTACCACTCGCTGCGCTGCACCACGGTTCTTTACCCGATTTGGTGCGGTCTTTGCCTCTTAACACAGTGTGGCTTCTTTTACACACAGACCTGGTGCTCAGGAGAGCTAAGTCATTGCAAGTTTTGGCACTCAACTCTTCCTGGGCCTCCAGAAGAGGGTTTGCATTGCTCTTCACCTGGAGGAGGACCCTGCAGCTTTCAAAGCCCGGCTCGGAAGTCAGTTGTGCCCAAATAACCCCCCTGAAGTCACCTGAATGACACCGGGGGACGCTCTGGATTCAAAGCATGGTGGAACACCAGAGCTATCTCCCCGACCTTCGGTGAGCCTTCAGGCCCTCCAGAAGCCGGGTGACAAACCCAGTGCCCTGCAGCACATGGGTGCGGAAGAGGAGAGCTTGTGCCTCCCGTCTTAGGGTCTCCAAAGCCTTGTACACAGGTCCAAGTAGAGCTTTGTCGTTACCAAGCACCGTGGGCTCCACAAGCCCAGAGGGTTGGCCTGTCTGCTGCTGCGAGACACTGGACTGCTCACTTAATCTTCTCCCTCTCTCTCTCTTTCTTTTTAATAGTTGGGTTTTGCTGCTTTCTGCTGTCTCAGTCCTTGTTTGAGGCTCACCCGTTGCCTGAAGTGTGAGGGAATAACCTGTGAGCTCAAAAGGGTCATAAGGAGCCAGACCCACGCAGGCGAAGGATGAGGGAGAAGAAGGAACATGCGGAAATATTAACTCCTGAGCTGATGCCAAATGCCAGCCGGATCTAAAGGCAGTGAGAGCAATTAAAGGCAACCCTCTTGCCCCTGGTCCGCAGCGTGGATCTCCTTTCCTGCCTTCATCAGTCATACCTGGCACTGACAAAACGCACCCCGAGGTCCCTGCCAAATGTGTTATGAAGGCAAAAAGCCTGGCGGGGCCCTGCCAGCGGTGGGAGCACCCTCCAGTGTGGCAGAGCAGGCACTGGTGCTGTCCCCCCCCCCCCAGGAGCTCCTGCTCCTCGCACAGTGCAAGCTTGGAGCACAGAAACCCCAAATATCCTCACTTCAGGAGAAACAGGGCCACCAGCATTCTAAAGGCCTGAGCAAGCCCCTCACTGTCCGACCTCGGGCTGTGGGTCCCACTGAAGGGAATAACACACCTCACTTCCCTCACCGCTCCCCAGGGTGTTCGCTGGACCATCCCCTTCCCGAGCCAGATGGCTCTGCCTCTCCCTACAGCCCTCTCTGCTCCCGGTGATGTATGGCAGGTGGGAACACTCATATATCCCGTGGGCAGGCTCATTTATACAGTCTTTGAAAAATAGATGGTGTATGAAGTGCAATTTGGTGTTGTAGCAGAGTTCTGTCCCCCTTGGGGTGTCAGGGCATTTGATTAAAACCCTTTTATGGGAAATCAATATTTTACTCATTATAACTTTCATTCTCAGACCTAAAAACTGCCAAGATGGACTTGTAAGATGCTGCACTACATGCATGCACACACAGGTCTATTCATTAGGGGAGCGATCCCTTGGCGTTTATTTTTCTTTCATAAGCACACAAGAGGTAAATAAGCAGTAAGAGGGTCCCTTTCCAACGGGTTAGGGACAGGCTGTAGTGGGGACCCACCAGTTACTGCTAAAAGCTCCCAGTTAGCAACACTGGCCCAGATCATCCCAAGATCCCAGCCAAGGCGAGAAGAGGTGATCATCTTGGACAAAACTTTTCCAAGGCCACAACAGCCTGAAGCTTTGAATTGCATCCCAGGGCAGTGGCTGACATGGGGGGCAAAAGGGAGAGGCTCAGCTGAGTGAAATGAATAAAGCACTGACTCGAATCACAGAATCATAGAATGGTTTAGGTTGGAAAAGCCCTTTAAGCTCACCCAGCACAACCGTTCCCCTAACCCTGCCATCCCACCACTAAACCCTGACCCTAAGCACCGCGTCTGCCCGGCTTTTAAATACCCCCAGGGGTGGGGACTCGACCCCTGCCCTGGGCAGCCCCTTCCAGTGCCTGACAGCCCTTGCAGGGAAGGAATTTTCCCCAATGTCCAACCTAACCCTGCCCTGGCACAACTTGAGGCCGTTTCCCCTTGTCCCATCGCCCATTCCCTGGGAGCAAAGCCCGACCCCCCTGGCTCCCCCCTCTTGTCAGGCAGTTGTAGGGAGTGATAAGGGCTCCCCTCAGCCTCCTCTTCTCCAGGATGAACACCACCAGCTCCCCCAGCAGCCTTGGGCTCCAGATCCCTCCCCAGCTCCATTGCCCTTCTCTGGACACGCTCCAGCCCCTCCGTGTCCTTCTGGGAGTGAGGGGCCCAACCCTGAACCCAGCATTCGAGGGGCAGCCTCACCAGTGCCCAGGACAGGGACATGGTCACTGCCCTGCTCCTGCTGGCCACACCAGTCCTGATACAAGCCAGGATGCTGTTGGCCCTCTTGCCCACCTGGGCACACTGCTGGCTCCTGTTCAGCCGCCTGTCGACCAACACCCCCAGGTCCTTTTCGTCTGGGCAGCTTTCCAGCCACTCTGCCCCATGCCTGTAGCGTTGCGTGGGGTTGTTGTGACCCCAGGGCAGGACCCGGCCCGTGGCCTTGTTGAACCTCACCCAATTGGCCTCATACAATTCGTAAGACCTAGAATTGACTTCTGCCTCTGACCCCCCTGGGGAGCCCAGTGAGTCCCTTTGCAGCTCTGGGCTTTGGTTTTCCCGTCTCTATAATGGGCTGAAGACACTGTCCTACTGCACGTAACACCTGCAGGCAGCTCTGCCTTAGATGCAAGAAAAGGAATGGGATCGTCGCTGGGATTTTGGCACGGAGACTGCTATCAGCCAGTCCCAGGCTCTCCCCAGGAGCGGTTACAAGGGCCATGGACAGGACTGGAGGCAGCTCGGCACAAACTGCCTGCACCGCATGCTGGGCTGCTGTTAATTACCCCCCCCGTAAACACCCCGCAGCTAAAGAAGTGAAACAAGCAGCAATAATAATATGAAAATACTATTTAATAATCCCTTCCCAAAGCAGCACTGATTTATTTCTCTAAGGGGTTGCTTTGCCTCCCACAAGCTGATCCGTTAGCGCTGAAACCATAGCAACAGCCTGGATTGTACCATCACACGTAAGGATGCACAGCCACTGTCACCCGCACCAGCACCAGCAACCCGCCGTGGTTTTACAAAGACGGGAGATGTTCGGGTTCCGCCCCACGGCTTGCACCGCACCTCGCAGGCGTAGGGACTGCGGGTGCTGCACGGTATCGGCCACCCAGGTCCTGGCGCCGCGGGGCTGGGGTGCTGCACACGATGGCACGTGTTTGCCAGGCCCACTGTTCTGATGCCAAATCCAGCAGGAAGAAGCAAAGCTGTCGGTGACAGTAGTTTCCAGTACAAACTGGGGCCAGAAGGGACTGTCCCTCACCAGAGAACTGGAACAGGTGTGAACCTCATTAGGATAAAACCAATTTCCTTTCCGCTCAGCACCGAGGAGGAGGCAGGTGGATGTGTCCAGCGCTGGGCATTTTTTTTTAATTAAAAAGCACGACAATCCAGTTTATCGTTGGTTATTGTTTATGGTGCTTTTGCTTCTGGAAGCCAGAATAAGGGGTGTGAGGGCAACAGGGCAGACGATGCACAAGGAGAGGACAGGTCCCGTCCTGCAGGGCCGAGTGGTGCCCAGCCCGACCCAGCCCTGTGCTATGGACTGACCCTGTCCTGCAAAGCCTGGTGTAAACTTTATTACCTTCTGCTTAACGCAGTTCAGCTCCTCAACCCCCCAGCAGAAACAGCAACGCGCGACAGGAGGACGAACTTGAAGAGACGAAAGGAACAAAGTGACCGGAGATGGCAGAACCAAGGGACAGAGCCACAGCATCACCGGGGGGGGTGGTAGTGGTGGGGCCCGTATTTTTCAGTTTGTTATTTTTTTTTCTTTCAAAATACAAAATATCGTTAACATCTGAAAGTACTGAGTATTTTCTACTTGCTCCCCGGGGCTTAGGAAGTGGGAAGGAAAAGTTTGCTAACATTTCACATTATAAACACCTTGTGCATTCCTGGAAAAAGGTCGGGTGTTTAAAACACGCCTGCGAGGTTTGCGCACAAGCTGGGCGTAGGGAATTACGCTGCTTCGCAGTGGGATGAGTGTGCATGAGAAATGCCTCCAGTTAAGAGAAGACAGAAGTGGGTTGGGGTTTCCACGGGGCGAGCGGGCTCAGGCGAAGGCATTTCTGAAGGGGACCCGGCTGGTTACCCGGGGACAATCTGGCTCGCAGCAGAAGCAGGCTGGCAGAGCCCCGATCGGTATCGGCTGCTAGCGACAGTCAACACCAGCCTGACTCTGATCTGATGTTCATCGGTGCTGTGCTATCTGCCGTGCCTCCGTGGCTGAATCAGTCACACTCTCACAATGCCAAAAAAGGAATTAATTTGTCTGGGTAAAGACATCCAGACACAAAATCAAAACAAAATCAAGCATCGCTGCTGCAAGGGAGAGCAAATGACTCCCCCAAAGCCATTCCTCAGGTCAATCCTCTCTCTGCCTCCACGTCCAGGAAGAAATATCTTCCCAGCATGGGGATGGCAGGGGGGCAGCCCTGCCCTCCACCAGCCGCCTTCCCCCAGCTTCAGCCTGCAGCTCAGCGGTGCAATGAGCACTTCAAACCTCAGCCCAGCATCTGCCCACTCCCTCCGTGGCTGCAGGGCTCGGCGGAGCCTGGGGCTCGGGGGAGGCCAGCTCAGCTGCCCCCCAGATTTTGGCAGCTGGGAGCAGGGCAGTGCAAGAAGCCAATGAGCCATCGCTTGTCACCGACAGCGCTCCTCTGCAGGGCTGGGGAGCGATGGGACGTGTCCCACGCCAGCTCATTTTGCTGATGGCTATTTCATGGTCCACATGGCTACTGCTGGCTAACAACTCATCCTCCTTCAGCGATGCTCAGGAGCAGGTAACGTCCGTCCACCTAACGTCCCCCCCTCGCTGGGCAGAGTAAATCCTGGCTCTGCATACGACAACACAGCTCTGATCAGCCATTCACACTCCCCCTGCCCTAGCAATTTTAGGATTTGCCGCTGAGAGATTTTTGTCATTTTGGGAAGCTTAGGAACCGGAGGGGAGCCCTGCTGCTTCCGAGCGCAGGCAGGATTTACAGGCAGGGGTAGGGGAAGGAAACCTTATGAGATTTACACTTTTTTTTCTTTAAAAAGTGTAATTTTCTATTTACTGACCTGGTTTCCAACCTCACATCTGCCCGTGTGCTCGCAGGCACCCAGCTTGAGGATTAACAATAAGCAGGCAGCGTGCTTTTTATTTTATTTTAAAGGTATTAAGAGTAAAACCAGCCCACTCTCCCGCGCACCCCAGTGAAATGCGTCTATGGGGGTCCCAATGGCGTTCGGGGGCAGACGCACTGCGGCGGCTCATGCACGTGCATTGCAGAGCCGAGAGCATCCTTCATGACAGGGCAGCTCTTGCAAGTGGTAGCGGGAGACCAGGAGTGTAGGAAATCCAATGTATGGCTGGAAGCAAGCATGCATCTGGCCCCCTCCCCTCGCACAGGCACCCGCCCAGCTTACAGCCCCTGCCCATGGCTCTCGGGGCTGTGCGGGGATGCTCCCCCACCTCGGCAGGCGCGGTGATGCTGGAGGCTGGGGACCTCTGGGGTGATTTGGGGCTGCTTCTCACTGCAGCATGGCCAGATGCTAGGGGCCGTGGCTCTCCAGGGGCTGGGTGGGTTTCCCTGGACCACCTCTCTTCATCTCGTCTCACCTGAGTGGTTCCCAGGATCGCAGCTTCAGAGGATGGGTGTGGGGAAAATGTCACGTCAAGGATGAAATCCAGGACAGAAGGAGGACACTGGGACAGTGCATGTATTGTGAACCTGGTAATGGGTGATGGGATGAGGGGAAATGGCCTCAAGATGCGCCAGGGCAGGTTTAGGTTGGACACTGGGGAAAATTCCTTCCCCGCAAGGGCTGTCAGGCACTGGAAGGGGCTGCCCAGGGCAGGGGTCGAGTCCCCATCCCTGGGGGTATTTAAAAGCCGGGCAGACGCGGAGCTTAGGGCCAGGGTTTAGTGGTGGGATGGCAGGGTTAGGGGAACAGTTGGGCTGGGTGATCTTAAAGGGCTTTTCCTACCCAAACAATTCTATGATTCTGTGACTGTAACCTGCTCCTGGCAAACCTGCAGCTGCTCATGCTACTGCATCTTAGACATAAATTCCTGCAAGTTTCATAAAAAACAGTGGCTGTGAAGAGAAGACCTCTAAGAAGGTCTTAAGAGACCCTTTTGGGTAAGACTCTAACATGAATACAACACTTCTGAGACATCTGAGAAGTTAAAAGGAGGAGGGGGAGGCTCTGAACAATGCAGAAAACTTTTCAGCCTGAGTTTGTGCCTCATCATACACGAGAAAACACACGTCTCGGCCATACATCTCCTCCTGCACAGACTCTGAATCTCTTCCTACCATTAGGGCATTCACAGTTTATACTGATTTATATCCACCAATATGTAGGAAGATTTCAGCTCGTGCTGAAACCTTGGCACAAGTCAGTCAAAAAGTCCATGAACTGAGACCAAAAGCTGCTCTGCATGAGATTGGGTAGCACCAGGTGCCCCTGAAACTCCGGGTTCTGCTGCCCTGCACTCACAGAAGCCAATTAGTTATTTCATTAACATCCGCAAAGCAGGTTTAGTCCCTAATGAAACAACAGGAAGACTTTATTTGGTGTTATTCACCCTCTGGAAAACATCGCTACTACAGAAGTGTTACCAAAGTACTTACAGACCCCTCCATTTTCAGGATGAGTGAAAAGAGCAGGTACATATTTTAGCCACCTTCTCCAAAATGCCTTGTAATCGCAGGGTTAGCACATTCCCAGCAACGTTAAATTACGTTCGTTAGAAAAATCATTAAATTTCTTTTGATTAAGTGTCAGGAATAAACTGTAGATGAATGATGGAGTTTTTTAATGAGTTCAAAGTCCCCGAAAGAAATTTCTTCCCTGGGTCAATTATCATTTCAAAGCAAAATTCCTATGGGACCAATTTATTGGGAACGCAAAAAGGCTTTTGTTCGGCAGCTCCCAGCTGCTCCATGTGCTGCCTGACCCTGCCGGTGTTTGCTTAGCTGTGGTTTCGCCTACTCCGATAACACGCTGAATGCCCCAGCAAAATCCCTGAGGAGCAGCTTTCTCTTTCTGGCTTACAATACATATTTTGGGGCTATTACCTACAAAGAAAGAAGATAATTGTCCTGCAGAATGAACATTTCCCACTGATTTCTGAAACTATCCAGGAATTTTTGCAGGCATGTTACGCAGAGATGTTCCATGTAGTGTGGGTAAAAAGAGCTCTTCCTCAGAGAGTGAAGCTATGGGATCATTGCTGGAATTCCTACAGAAAGAGGTCTTACCAACACAGGTCGCAAAATATGCCTTTCACAGTGCAATGTGGTATTGCACTGCATGAATCATAGAATCATAGAATCTCAGGTTGGAAGGCACCTCAAGGATCATCTGGTCCAACCTTGCCAGGCAAGAGCCCAATCTAGACAAGATGGCCCAGCACCCTGTCCAGCTGAGGCTTGAAAGTGTCCAATGTAGCAGAGTCAACCCCTCCCCTGGGGAGATTATTCCAATGGGTGACTGTTCTCATGGGGAAAAATTTCCCTCTCATGCCCAATTGGAATCTCCTCAAGAGCAACTTGAGTCCATTCCCCCTTGTCCTCTCCATGGGACTCCTTGTGACAAGGGAGTCTCCATCTTCCCTGTAGCTCCCCCTTAGGTACTGGTACATGGTGATGAGATCCCCTCGGAGCCTCCTTTTCCCCAGGCTGAACAAACCCTGCTCTCTCAGCCGATCCTCATAATGGCTAAGAGAGGCTTCCCAGTCCTTGGATCATCTTGGTGGCCCTAGAAGAAGGGGCCACCATGAATGAAGAAAGCACTGTGCCCAAAGCATAGAGAACATGCCCATGTTTTAGTCCCAGACCTGTCTGTCTAAGCCAAATATTCACAGTGAGGATGATCAGAGAGGGTGGCCACAGTGACAGGATCCATGTGTACATCCATGTCGTTGGGCTTCAATGGGAGATTGAAGCTGCTGTTGGATGTCGGTTATGAGACAGCCTTCAGTCCCCCAAAATCCCAGCAGAAAGTCATCAGCCAGCTTCAAAACCATGTAGAGAAACACAACATCTCCTGCTAGCACCAACGACCACAAGAACATCCAAACTGCTGGCCCGGGTCAACCCAAAGATCCATCCAACCTGCCTCTGTGGCTGGGGACAGTGTGTATGCAGGGTAACACCGTGTATACCCATTAATTTAATAAATGGGTATATTAAATAAATAAATTAAATTGAATAAATTTAAAAAACATGGCAGAGAAGGCAGAACAGGTGACTGCAGAGGGCAGCAGCAGCGACAGAGGCGATGGCCATGCAAAATACAAATTAATTAAACAGCTGGCACGCAGTGAGCACACACAACCCACGGTGGCGAGGTCCCTTACCAGCACGACCTGGGCGAGTACTGCCGCAGTTAACTGAAGTCTCATCAATTCACCATCCCAAATCTGGGCACCTCATCTGACCGGCACAACCCTCGTGCTGCAGCAACACCCTCGGCCCACGAGAAAGTCCTGGGAAAGCAGAGTTTTTGCAGACTGTTCCCTCCGGAGGAGGACTCCAGCCTGCCTCCCTCCTGCCTTCAACAGCAGAAGAATTTCTTGACGCTTTATTTACCACTGGCTCTTCATTTTGTCCTCTCGTTAGCCACGCTGCTGCCTGACGCAAGCCCTGACCTCCCCTTTCTACTGTTATTCCTGAACACAACTTAGACTGTCATCCACATTTTGAGGGACCCGGGCGTCAGCCTGCACAGTCTCTAGACCATGGACCTGGTCTTTGATTTAACCATCTACAGGTGGAGGTGCTGCTCTGGCATGTAACACATCAGATAGAAAAAAACATGGCATCATTTCCGTTAAATCCGTTCCTTGCTCAGGAGGATGCACTAAAAAATAGGACATCCATGCTTCAAAAACTTCCTAGCATGCCAGCTTCTGCAGCTTCTACAATAAAATACAGCACCAGACTCAATGATAAAATAAGACATGGGTTTGAGTGCTGCTTGGTCCAAACCTCTCCTTGGTGAAGTGAATTCCCAGATTTCTGATTCTCCATCTAAGGCAGCTTTATCTTCTCCCCCCGCCAGCAGGGCTCTGACCTCTGGCTGAAGCCTCCAAAGTGGAGAACAAGAAGTGGCCGACGCCTCCTCAGCCGCCGTTGGCCCCCTGGAGTACTCGGTTAAATTGCCACCGATTTCCACGGCCATTAGTGCAGCAGGTTGGGCGCTGCCATCACATCAGGCTGTGTCTTAATTCCAGTCTCAGAATATTCTGTGATTAAGCATCTTCCCAGCTTCAGACCCTAACACCCCTCTCAGCTCCTTCAGTGGAAACACTACATAGGATGGGATCTTAACTCTGAGTCTTTGCTCTACGCTGACCCTTGCTATCCACAGGATAAACCTTGTGCTCCTTCTGAATCTTGATGGATGTCCTGACTCCTCCACCCCACCCAGCAGAACCTTCCAGAGCTCCCCTGTACCCCACGCGTGCTCGCTTTGCGTGTAATTTCCCAGATGAACAGGCTTTTCCCAAGGCTCTGCACACAGAAAATACAACGTTCAACTGCCTTACGACCCAAAGCCCAGACATTTTTGGAAACGTTTCCACAAAGCCTTCACTAGAAGCCAAGCAGCCTTCATTCACTGCACCTTCCACGTCAACCAAAGAGCGAAAACTTCATCACCCCCCCAAAGCGAGCATATTAACCAACTCCATATTATAAATACAAATCAACACGCGTTCACAATTTTATTGCAACAATGCCGTTCGCTTAACATAGGCCACTGGACACGCACGATGTGGTGATGATGAAGTTCAAGCCCTTCTGACCTGGGCTGGATGGAAACCACACCTCCCACTAATGTGCTGGGGACCGTGGATGGAGCCAAGCTGGGATCTCTGAGATCGTATTTTGCAGTCTAACAGCAAGAGCGGAGAAAGAAGCTGGTTGAGCAAAGCAAAATATTTAAACACGAATACGACTATGATCTTTTCAGTGAGTTCTCCTTCTCTCTGAGCAAGCACGTCTGGTTGACAGTCTGGTTTACTGGTTGACAGCCGGCTGAATATGAGCCAGCAGTGTGCCCAGGTGGGGCCAAGAGGGCCAACAGCATCCTGGCTTGTATCAGGACTGGTGTGGCCAGCAGGAGCAGGGCAGTGACCGTGCCCCTGTCCTGGGCACTGGGGAGGCCGCCCCTCGAATGCTGGGGTCAGGGTTGGGCCCCTCACTCCCAGAAGGACATGGAGGGGCTGGAGCGTGTCCAGAGAAGGGCAATGGAGCTGGGGAGGGGTCTGGAGCCCAAGGCTGCTGGGGAGCGTCTGGGGGAGCTGGGGGTGTTCAGCCTGGAG
>JAKFQP010000261.1:369857-398025 GCA_023375905.1 Nycticorax nycticorax
CAGACTTTTTAGCAGGGCTGGTTGTGACAGGGCAAGGGGGGATGGTTTTAAACTAAACCAGGGCAGATTTAGACTGGCTATAAGGAAGAAATTCTTTACCATGAGGGTGGTGAGACACTGGCATGGGTTGCCCAGAGGTGGTGGAGGCCCCATCCCCGGCAACGTTCAAGGCCAGGTTGGCCAGGGCTGTGGGCAACCTGATCTGGTTAAAGGTGCCCCTGGTCCCTGCAGGGGGGTTGGGCTGGATGGCCTCTAAAGGCCCCTTCCAACCCAAAACATTCTATGATTCTACGATTCTAAGCAAGAAAGATGCATTTCCTCTGACCCCCAAGGACATCCATCACCTGCCAAGGGGGGAAACAGCGGTGCCTGGCCCTCAGCTGGCTTGGGCACAGCCTGCCTGCTCAGCCCAGGACGTGCTCACACTGGCAGAGGATAGGCCCGTATCCCTGGACTGTATTGTATGGAGTCACCGCTACTCACTGCTCTGATAATATTCACCTGCAGGCTGCTGAGCGCTTCTCGGCAGAGCAAACATTTGTGTCTTACACCCTGACTGTCCCAGCACCAACGGCGTCATCGAGAGATGGGTCAATAGGCAGCCGCACCTCTGAGGCTGCTCCTCAACAGCCAGAGCCCCAGCGGAGCCCAACAGGTCTTTTCCCATAGGGTGACAATGGGGGGGACGTGCCTGGGGACACTTCAGGGTGCCCTCCTGGGGGGCTCCTGAGGCTGCTCCTTGCTGCCATGGGGCTGGTCTTGAATGAAAGGATGCTGCTGGGTTTCCCCCAGATCCAGCTCTGAGCAGAGAGGACCCAACAAGCAGCTAATAACTCCCTCCTGGAAAAGCTCAGCTCAAAGCAAGGGGCTAAAAAAAAATCTTCTGCTAGGCACAATCCATGAAATCTCTTGGGCCAGGCTCCTTTTGGCTGTTGGAGCCAGGAGACGGCAGGTTTTGGAGAGGTCTCCCCTAAAGCCAGTTGTTCCCACCCCTGCGAAATGCCGGCGGTTGCTGCTGGCAGTAACTGGATCCGTTCCCCTTCCCTGCAGCTGGGAGTGCTCCTGCCCACTCCTGCTGATCCCGGCCCCGGGGCGGGTGGGAGCTGCCAGAGATGCCGGATTCGGGCATCGCGGGCTGCCCTGCGTCAGACTCCTGCCTATGCCATGGGGGCACAAAAGCCCGTGTGTGGACCCAGAGAGGATGCCAGCCTGGCCACCCAAGAGATGAAGCAATTACTGCTAATTAGGAGGTGGATAAATAGGAACCCGTTGATGAGAAAGACTGCAGGGGCACAGACTGGCATGAAGGGCGGGGGGATGGGGTGAACCATCTTGTTAGGGAAACAAGGCAAATGTTTTCAACGTCTTAAGGAGGGCATTTAATGAGCTGTGATCTGCGAAAGCGCTGTGCCCCTGTTTATGTTTCATCTGAGGAGAGGCTGGATATGGCGACGGCATTCAAGGACCCAAGTTTATTCCCCGCGTGCCAATTTGTCACTCTTATCTTTGGCAGCCCACGCTGTTCTGGCGGGGCTTGAAAGCAAATTTTGCCCTTGAAAAATAAGCGTGCGCTGTGAAAAGAGATCCTTCCAAATGAGATGCACAAGTGTTCGCTGGAATGCAAGCGGCAGTCTCCAGGGAGCAAGACACATCGCCCCGGGTCAGGACAAACGGCCACACCACGCAGCGGGGCCTTGCAAAGGGATCCTCTCCAACCTATTGGAAAATTACCCCTTGCTTGACAGTGCTGGAGAGTAGGAGGTGGAAAGGGTTTTCTGTGAAATATGTGAAATGAAGTCACAAAGCCTGTAGAAGATCATATCCACTACTGTCCTTTTTCTTAGATTAAAACTCCAAGTTACAATTGACGGTTTCTTAGCAAACGTCACAGCTTTCATTCTTCTTCTTAAGAACATGACAGCTTTGAAATAAAATACTTTCTATAACAATTTGCACTGAAAAAGTAATTTTTAACCTAAAAAACTTGACTTAAACCTCACCCTTTGAATGTTTGTTCCGTAGAACAAACCCCGCCTCAAGGCCAGGTTGGATGGGGCTGTGGGCAACCTGATCTGGTTAAAGGTGCCCCTGCTCCCTGCAGGGGGGTTGGGCTGGACGGCCTCTAAAGGTCCCTTCCAGCCCAAACCATTTTATGATTCTATGATTCTATGATACTGCTACAGAGAGCTATGACATCTATGGAAGGTGGACTTCCCATCAAACCCTACGGTCGTTGCATTATCGATGCATCGTACTCCGCAGGACTTCCCTGCAAGGGAGTGAAAGACGCTGATTATCTGTAGTGTTGGTCAGCAAACCGCAGAGTGATAGACTGTTTGCTGTGCTGCTCCCGTGATAAATAAAGACTGCTTCTGCTTTGCCCATAACAGCATTGATTAGATCTGGTTAAAACAAATAAAATAAAATAAAAAAAATCACAGGAGGAACTTAGAGTTGCTCGTCAACTAAATCTCAGCCTGGGGCAGGAGGTATTACTATTAATTACATTGTTTCAAAGGCAGCTGCAGTGGGATGGTAAAGATTTAACACTCCAGCTGTGGCTCGATAAAACACACGCTGAAGTCAATGGCAAAGCCCTCTTTGGCTTTAGGGGTGCAGGATCTGAAGTTAAACATTGCTGCACGCCCCTGGGTTGGGTGCCGTGGTACACAGGCAATGCTCTGCCCTGGCGTCCAGACAGATGCAGAAGATGGCCTGAAGGATCGTGAAAATGGAGCCCAAAGAGGCAAACTATTCTGCAAGCACCCAAAGCCCATCAGTGAGCAAAAAGGTTGCATGAGACCAGTGTCCTGTTGTACACTGCACGAGCAATCCCTCCTTCTATCACCTGTTCTGCCTCTTTGAAGAGTGCCTGATGGCCTCTCCCAATGTTGCCCATGGTGCAGTGCCGTATGGAGGGATGGAGCTTTGACCTTTCCTATCTTCCTCCAACACCACCATTCATTTTGCAGTTCATAGAATCACAGAATCATTTAGGTTGGAAAAGCCCTTTAAGATCATCAAGCCCAACCGTTCCCCTAACCCTGCCATCCCACCACTAAACCCTGGCCCTAAGCACCTCGTCTGCCCGGCTTTTAAATACCCCCAGGGGTGGGGACTCAACCCCTGCCCTGGGCAGCCCCTTCCAGGGCTTGACAGCCCTTGCAGGGAAGGAATTTTTCCCAATGTCCAACCTAAACCTGCCCTGGCACAACTTGAGGCCGTTTCCCCTCATCCCATCGCCTGTTCCCTGGGAGCAGAGCCCGACCCCCCCTGGCTCCCCGCTCCTGTCAGGCAGTTGTAGGGAGCGATAAGGTCTCAAAGTTATAAGCCCTTAAAACCACAGCAGACTCTGGGGCCGTGGAACACCACTCCACAGACCCCAGGAGAGCTGCAGGGCTTTCACAGGGTGGACCTGTCTTGGTCAGGCTGCAAGACCTACAGCAACTGACACCAGCTGAAGATGAGGGCCTCCTACCTCAGCATCACCTTCATCTTCACCAGGACAGGTGATGGCTTGGTGACAAGGTGGAGATGGCAGACACCCCACTTCCTGTTGCATGTAGCAGACCATGGGTATCATTTAAGGAGAGAACATCCACGCTGCAGTGAGACGCTCTTAGTATGGAGACATGAGGAGGCAACATGCTGTAGAGGGGAAAGCAGTCACGAGACCCAGGTTTCTGTTCGTGTATGCCTCTTCCTTGGCTCTCCCTGCTCGCTTCCTATCATCCCCTCATTTCACTGCCCTGCTGTTGCATCCACAGCCCTTGTCGTGCTCTTGCATCCATCCCTTGCCATGCTCTTGCATCCATCCCATCAGCATCTCCCTCCTCCTCCTCCTCCCCGACAGAAAATGATGCCACTGGACAGCCCCAATTTCCTTCCCCATGAAGAAATCCTGTGCCAAATACTGTGATTCATCCAATGAGTAAGAGCAGAGCCCCTTCTCAGTCTAAATGTTGATCTTTAATGTCCAGAGGCTTCTGCCGCCTGGAGTGTAAGCTTCACTTCTAATTAACGGTGTTAACAAATCTTTCTGCACTAGCAAGCTTTCAGTGGTGTTTTGCCAAGGGCTTTGTCAGAAAGACACCAGCATCATGTTGCCCTCCTGGGGAAAGCTATTTTGGACAGCAGACATCCCAGCTCTGGGTTGAGCTGGAGCACCTGGACCAAGGTAGTTCTGCTCCGGAGACCTCATCTTCCTCCGGTGCCTTCGGCGGGTGTCACAGCCTCATTCCATGCGCTGGCTGTCCCTTTCCCCTACGGGCGCAAGCAGCATGAGCTGCTTTAGGCAAGGGCAGTTTAGATTTCCCTATCTAAGAAGATCTAAGAGCTAGGAGATGCTCTGCCTTTTCTTTTTGAGGTCCGAAACCCCGAGTGCTCCCTCTTCCCCTCCCTGTCCATCCCACCGCCAGCCCACCCAAGTCAGTGCATCTCTCACTGCCAAGAGCCATCCCTCGGACCGAGCTACTTGCTAGTTTGAAGTTTAGTTCTAGACTATAGATCTGTTTCCTTCCCAGATCCAAACTTTGCTGACTCCAAGGAAAGCGATCTCTAACGATCCCCTGGACAGCTGTATTTCTCTTACCTAAGTGCACACAAATTGCAACCTACAACCAATTAAACAGACAGCTTCTCATTTTTTCACAACAAATGTAATTTGTAATTCCAAAATGTCAATAAAGAGCCCTTCTATTTTATATTCCACCGCATTTGCAACTCAGCTCAGTAATTTTGGAGTCAATAATTAAAACCCAGGCAATTAGGGTATTAATTGCAAATCACCAAGTTACACCATACAACATATTGCATATTTATCCACTCGCATGCTTCGCCCTAACAGCTCGTCCCTCGCTGAATGCTGTCCCATCACTGTGGCTGAAGTTTTTAGAGCAATGCACCTCTCCCTGCCCAGCCCTTCATCCCAGCTGCGCTCCTGGCTTTCAACACTGAGACCAGTGGTGGATCTGGTCCAGGGTGAGGGAACGATGAATCCTGGAGGGATGAGCAGGATTCACCTTGAACAGAGCTGGTTCTGCTGATGGGAACAAGGTGGGGAAAACCCAGCCTGTTCACTATGGAGAATTTTAGTGGGGAAAGAAGAAAAGAATTCTCTAAAAATGTCATCACCCAGCAATAACCACAACCGTCTCATTTTATAAATTATACATTTTGTTTCCTGCCTGCTGTTCTGGGTTATTTTTAGAACTGGAAAAGAGAAGCGGCCCAACAGAAAGCAGATTCTTGGTACTACAAGAACGGTAGCCTAGCTACCAGCCCAAATCTCACTTCAGGTGTCCATGCAGCCCTTCCACTCTCTCCCCTGGAAGAGGGTCTGGATACGGGACCCTGAGCCAGGCAGGGTCCCCAAACTCTGGGAAGGCTCAGGACCCCAGACTGGCTATGGTCACATTTGCCCATGGTCTTGTCTCGCACCAGGAAAAGGAGAAGATGAGCATGGAAGAAGAATATGGATGAGGGCAGAGGAAAAAGCAGTGAGCAACTGCATCAGATGGGGCTGTTGGTTACCAAGTGTCCCCCAGTTCCCCAGACACAACCCAACAGGGACAGCTGGGCATGGCCACCTCGGCTGTGTCCCCTCCCCCTGCCTTGGTGGCTCTCAGGCAACCTGACATTTACCGAAAGAGGATGTTATTGATTTTTTTTTTCCCCACTAATATCCAGATTCACGGGAGGCATTACTGACGTGACACATTCTTTGCAAATTCAAATGCGAAGCCAGGAAAGCCACATGCATCCACATGCCCAGACATAAAGGCAACGCGCTCTGCTTTCCAAAGCTCTGCGTTGGAGGGATATTTCTGATATCAGGAGGGGTATTTCTGATATCAGAGCACTAATGCAGTATGGCGTTAGATGGATTGGCAGCAAACCACCTGCAGTATTAAGACTTCCATCAGCTGTCTCGTCACACAAAGAGCAGCGTCTCTATAAAAACCTAATACCTTGCAATTTTACAAGTTTTGATATTAATACTGAGGCTTAAGAAGAAAATACAGGTCAGCTGAGTACAGGCTGATGTTCTTCCCATTTGGCGATGCTGCTGCCCGAGAATGAGCTTTGTCACACCAACACGGCAGCTCTGGCACTGCGGTAGCGGACATGGACGCCACAAAAGATGGAGGCAAAGAAACCCCAAACGCGCCCCAGGGACTAGCACGCTATCATAGATGCTACAGAAATACTTCTGCAAGCGCAGTTAGGTTAGGCAGGCCACAGGGACTGAGGAAAGCAGGCATACGTGAGAAGGTCTCGCCCACCAGAAGCCGGCTGGCGGTGCAGTAGGAAGCGTCCTTCTGCGGTAGCACGAGGCAATGCCAGGTCATGGCCATGGACCTCACGCCCTCCTTCAGCCCCACTGCCATCCCCGGGGCTGCTGTAGCCCCAGCCCTGGCAGAGGCTTGGAGGGACTTTGGGATTAGCCACTGGGGCACTCCCTGCCCCCCTACAGTTTGGGAGGGGACACGGGAAGGGCCAGGGGCAGGAGATGCATCTCTCCTCCCTGTCTTGCCCTCACAGAAGGTTTCCAGTGCAGACAGTGCAGCTCTGGCCACCGCACCTTGCATCCGAGGTGCTGTGTCCGCTCTGCTGCGCTCCAAAGCAGTGCTGTCCCACCGAGGTGCTTTCCCCGTTTGCACGTGGAGCTGACACTGGCTGGGTCCCTGCCTGCCGGAGGGGTGCCATCTCTCTCTGGATGCCACCACTAGGAGTTTAAAAGGCAGGGCTGACGGGACAGAGAAAGGGCAAACAGGACAGCAGCGAGCAGCTGGCAGAGCCTTTCCCGTGGCTTTGTTTTCTCTTGCAATTGAATTAGATACTGATAAGAGATGGTGAAGGATTTTCATGCCACATGCGGCTCTGCGATGGAGCCTCTGATCTATGGATTACAGTTTACCAAGGAGACAGCTCTGTGGAAAAATGCTTATGAGGAAGAAATGCCACCACTGTACAGAAAAGCTCGGGCAACCATCTTCTGGGGTCATTTCTCTTACAAAACCAGCCCTATAAAGTCACGGAAAGACTCTTAACCAAGCATCAGGGACTTGGCAGCTGGGTCCAAGCAGGACCACTCTGACGTGCCCATCCTATGAGGATCACATCCTAACCCCACTCAGCACCTTCACCTGCACTTGCTTCGAGGCCAGCAGGACTGAGCTTGCTTTCAGTTACTTCTCCAAAGAAATAAAAACAGTGACACATGGTTTTACCTCTGAGGTCCACTGCAGCTAGACAGATGCCCCCAATATTTGGGCTTGCATCATGAATTAATCCAGGACCTTCTGAACAGCCAGGCATGCCTCTGACCTTCAGCTTTCAAACCAATGATCATCTGAATAAAACCCCACATACCAGATAACGAGACCGACAGAAGACCAGCCTCCCTCTCTAATTAAAGTATTTATCATCGACTTATCCATAGCCACAAGCACCTAGCATGCACCCGTGACTGCAGTGCAAAGCGAGCAGTATTCCTGAAAAGTCAAGCAGGTCATCGCAAAGTAGCCAGCAACATTCTCTGAGTCTGATCTGGAAAATCCCAGTGGAAGAGCTGTGGGTTAAATGTTAACACAGATTCTTTTTACACAGAATGAGGCACTTTTTATAACCCATTGGTTGGGAAATCCTTTTCAAGCCAATGGGAACTGCCACACTGGTGTTCACGAGCCCTGAGTGCTGCCCCAATGGCCCCAGTAAGGTGGACTGGATGACTGGTGAGCCATGAAATCACCTTCCCGTGTCGAGGGTGCCCATGAGCCTTCTGGGAGTGAGGGGCCCAACCCTGAACCCAGCATTCAAGGGGCGGCCTCCCCAGTGCCCAGGACAGGGGCACGGTCACTGCCCTGCTTCTGCTGGCCACACCAGTCCTGATACAAGCCAGGATGCCCTTGGGCCTCTTGGCCACCTGGGCACACTGCTGGCTCATATTCAGCCGCCTGTCGACCAACACCCCCAGGTCCTTTTTGTCCGGGCAGCTTTCCAGCCACTCTGCCCCACGTCTGTAGCGTTGTGTGGGGTTGTTGTGACCCCAGGGCAGGACCCGGCCCTTGGCCGTGTTGAACCTCACCCAATTGGCCTTGGCCCATAGATCCAGCCTGGCCAGGTCCCTCTGCAGAGCCCTCCTCCCCTCCAGCAGATCCACACTCCTGCCCAGTTTGGTGTTATCTGCAAACTGACTGAGGGTGCCCTCGATCCCCTCATCGCAGAGTCCTAAAGCCAAAAACCAGAGAAGAACCCAGATTTTACATTGCTCATCAAACTTTCTAGCAGCTCCAATTAGTGTTGCTGTATTACGTATAACCCTTAATTGCTCTCTGTATCATTGCATACAGTATACAGGAGGCAATACCCAGGCTTTCACCTTCAGGTCACAGCACCAAGGCCCTAAAACCACAAGGTTTTTCCCAAAATCTCCCCACCTTGAGCCATGAATGCCATCACTTATATAATGCTTGTGGGCATGAGAAAGAAAAAGCTCACTGAAAGGCTTGGCTGTTCCTTATTATAAACCCTCCACACCCTTATACGCATTTCCCTCAAAGTACAAAATAATATCACATGCTTTTACAAGGCTGTAGGTTTCATGCACTACAAAGCAGCACCTCCGTGCGTTCCCGATTTCTGCCCGGCTTTGACTCACATTATCCCTTAATTGTCCGGTTTTGTTTACAACGTACAAAGGAAAAGCTCCGGTGCAGCTTTCCACCGCCTGCAAGTACAGATATTGTTTATTTATAGCTCCTTATTTGCAGAGCGCCTGGAGATGAGATGTCATTCACAGGGGAAGGCAGACGGATTGAATCCATCACCGCGTGGAGGGGCCAGGGGTATTTCACAAAAGAACCACAATTCACAACGGAAGATAAATTATCCAAACCTTTACGCATCTTCATCTGTCAGTTACCATCTCGACACAAACTTGGCAAAAAATAAAGCAAAAGCCCCTTTTTCTAAGTCTAGCAGGAAAGTAGAGATCTCCATTCTCCAGTTTTTAAGCTTGACCACGTTGCAATGACGAAGGGAACAGCCTCTGTTTATTTTTCCCTAGCTATTTAGAACCATAGGATATCTCAGGTTGGAAGGGACCCATAAGGATCATCAAGTCCAGCTCCTCGCAGGACTACCTAAAACTAAACCACATTTAAGCCCATCTAGGTTTCAATCTCCAGTCTCATCTAATGGATGCGGCCGTATCACTGACTGACCACCCAAATGGTCTTAATCATCTTTAAAAGTTTCCTTTTATAGGTTGGGGGACAAAAGCTCCCAGCCCAAACTGCTGTAAACCACTCTATGGGTAGGGTGGGGGGCCCCTCCTACATTAAAAAAGGGTATTTCTGTGTCTGTAGATATACAGCAACAGAGGTAGCAGGGAGCTGGTCTATTTTTCCCATGTAATGATAAAAATTGTCAAAGATGGACAAGGAAGGATTCTTCATCTGGGAAGAGGGTCGGTATTTCACAGACACGTACAGATTTCCCTGAAAGCATCCGGAAAATGACCTACCGCAGAGTTCACAGGATGATCCTACCTACAATATCAAACTCAAATGAAGAAGGGAGAATGGAAAATAGGAAGAACTAAAAAGAAAGAGTAAAAGAGAATTAATAGAATAAAATCAATGGAAATACTTACAAATATCTTAAGGGTGGGTGGACGGAGCCAGACTCTTCTCAGTGGTGCCCAGCACCAGGACAAGGGGCAAGGGGCACAAACTGAAGCAGAAGAGGTTCCACTTGAACGTGAGGAAGAACTTCTGTACTTTGAGGGTGATCGAGCCCTAGCCCAGGCTGCCCAGGGGGGCTGTGGAGTCTCCTTCTCTGGAGGCATTCAAACCCTGCCTGGGCGATGTCCTGTGCGCCCTGCTCTGGGTGAGCCTGCTTGAGCAGAGGGGTTGGACTGGGTGATCCCCGGAGGGCCCTTCCAGCCCCTGCCATGCTGGGATTCTCTGAATAAATTAATCCAACAAAGGACTGTGGCATTTAACTTCAGACCACACCGGAGGCAGGACGATCTGCCTTAGGCTGGAGCCAAATTCCCACTTTTCAGGGCCCATCCTACAAACCTCTGCTGAACGCAGCAGCCAGCTCCGCCTGGTGTACAGACTCACTCTTTCAAGGATATAGTTCCCATATTTTACCTCCTAGCCAAATATGATCATGCCAACACCCCACTGCAGAATTACAAGTATTTATAACCAACCTACCTGTTAAACTGACAATGTTCAGTTAGTTTCTTGGGGACAGACCTTCATGGAGCCCCATGGTACCTTCCTTCACCAGGGTGCCGCTCTTGACAAGACCCATCCAGTCCACGCACCGTGACCTGGGGCTCAGCTGCCTCCTCCGCTACCTGGCTCAGATCTTCTAAGCTTGACATGGCCCATGCAATACCCTTTCTATTTCCCCATTTCCCACACGGTGATAATATCCCAGGGCCGATATACTCAAGGGCTTACCAATTCAATGGCCTGGGAGATGGGAGGGGATATGTCCAAACATGTCCTTTGCTAGAGACAACCTCAAACTCATCCTTTATGCGCTCTGGTCCTTCATCAGAGGTAACCAGCTCAGGTACATGATATCCCGTGAAAATGGACACACCGCGTGTATCAGCACAGATCTAACCAGAGTATTTTTTAGCGTGGGCAGCTCAGGGAACTGCATGTAGATAATCACAATTTTGAGCCACAGCATGCCGACGTCCTATGCCTGTTCTACAGGACAACAGGCAATAGCTCTCGATTTTGCCTCGCTGTGTGTTTTCTAAAACCTATGGTTCCCACCTCTGACCGCCTCCCACTTTTGGGCTCAGCTTGCAAATCACACCGTTAGAGATGACAAAGTAACCCGTGTATCTGCAGTAATTTATTTTCCAAACCCACTGTGGTAACGGCAGGAACTGGTCTGTAAGTAAATGGACCATTTATCTATGGATTGTAAAGAGAGCTCAATTCCTCATAACCATGGACATGGCCAGCAGGTCAAGAGAGGTGATTCTGCCCCTCTACTCTGCTCTGGTGAGACCTCACCTAGAGTACTACGTCCAGCTCTGGAGCCCTCAGCACAAGAAAGACATAGAACTGTTGGAGCGGGACCAGAGGAGGGCTACAAAAATGATCCAAGGGCTGGAGCACCTCTCTTATGAGGACAGGCTGAGAGAGTTGGGCTTGTTCAGCCTGGAGAAGAGAAGGCTGCAGGGAGACCTGATTACAGCCTTTCAGTACCTAAAGGGGGCCTATAGGAAAGATGGGGAAAATCTTTTTAGTAGGGCCAGCTGTGTCAGGACAAGGGGTAATGGTTTTAAACTAAAACAGGGTAGGTTTAGACTAGATATAAGGAAGAAATTCTTTACAATGAGGGTGGTAAAACACTGGAACAGGTTGCCCAGAGAGGTGGTGGAGGCCCCATCCCTGGAAACATTCAAGGCCAGGTTGGATGGGGCTCTGAGCAACCTGATCTAGTTAGCAGTGTCCCTGCTTACTGCAGGGGGGTTGGACTAGATGACCTCTAGGGGTCCCTTCCAACCCAAAACATTCTATGATTCTGTGATTCTATGGAGCAAAACTGAAGGTTCCTCCTTTGCCTGTGGGCACCAGGCTCCTGTGAGCTGGGCAGTGGCAGGCAGGGGGCAGCTAAAAGGCAGAAGAAAAGTCATTTATTCCCTCTCCCCTTCCACGATATCCTCGATATTTAAATGTAGGCCAGAAAAAACTTCAGAACGGAAAGAGAGTTGGGTTGTGAGCGGCCAAGGTCTCTCTGTGGCGGGTACAGCCACACGTTCTCATCTCCAGGATAACAGCGGGAACGAAGAGCTGCTATGAGCACAAACTTCTCCCCTTCGTCAGAGCTGCAGCCAGGTGGAGTCCGACCCACGGAGAGCATCCCTGCTCCCGAGAGCAACCGCCTGCCTGCAGGCAACTCAGCGGAGAAGCCCCAGCAGGTTACAGCCATCGAACCTCCTAGATTTGGAAGAGGCTATTTGGAAAAGGACCATTTCCTTACCATGGCAACTTGGACAGGAATTAATGAGAGCGAGTTTTGAGACACTTGGAGGTTGGGGTGGAAACTGAGCACAGTCAAGGTGGGGACCCAGCAAAGAGCAATCTCAGCCCCATTGGGCCGGGAATTACAAGGCAGCAAGGTCACCAACGGGAGGAGAAATTCAGCTGAGCAATTTTGAGGAGGAGGGAAAAGTAGGAAATGATGCTGGCAAGCACAGGGTAAAATCAAACCAGAGAAATCAATAAAGGGAAAGGACAGAGCAGGGTGACGGGATGGGGGAAAAGATAAATTAAAGGTTTGCCCAGGGGTTATGATGGCTAGTGAGCAATAAATTAAATAAAAGAGGGCAAGAGGGACAAGCAAGGTAGTGTGAAAAATTAATTAAAAGGAAGGGAGGCATAACCAAGGCATAAAACATGGCTGCTGGTGGAAAGATTAGAAGACCCGGGGAATGAAGAGGCTTTGAAAAGCCTAAGAGGAGCCAAGGCAGAGGCTGTGAAGGCTGCGACCGCGTGCGAGGGTCAGATAAACAACGTGGATGCGTTTTCAAGAGCATGAGAAGTAGGAAACCATCGAAGAAGGGAGGTGGTGTTGCTAGTGCTGAGGTGCTGCTACACCGAGCTTCCCTCCTCAGCTTTTGCAGCCAAATGCAGTGGGACGTTGACTCCCCCCGCCTGCCTGCAAACGGTCTCCTCCCACCCATGGAGGGGGCAGGGGTGCTGCCTGCAGGATGAGGCATCGCACGATGGGTTGTTTTAGCTGGGTGTCTTCAATGCACGTCTGCTGAGACACCAGGAGAGGGGTGAATCGGTCTGACTTGAGCTTGGCTGCTTTCAGGACCCCCTCCAGCTCTCCAAAACAAAACTCAGCCCTCCCTGCGACCATTTCTGAGGGTGCACCCCAGCTCCTGAGCAGAAGTCACCAACATCTCAGCCACTGCAGTTCAGTTTAGCCCATGCCCTGGTGTGGATGTACCCTGTTGACTTCTTCAGGCTCATGGGACTTTGGGTGGTGGGCAGAGGACCCTGGCCTCAGGGGATTTATGTGATAAGTGCAGGCTTACATCCAAGTCCCTGTGGGGTCCATTTGCCACTAGGGACTTGGATGCTGGGTCTCAGACCGCACAGGGGAGCGCCCTGCTTGCCTCAATGGTTGTCCCAGAGTGAGCAACCTCCACCCTTTTACGCTGAAGCAGTTCCACTTTGCACAAAATAACGACATGCACTGGGAGATCTGGAGACAGGGAAGGGAGTGGATGAGAGAGCACAACTCTGCAGCCTGGCAACTGCACAACTCACTTGAGCATGTGGGAACCCTGACTGCTTCTGGCCTCAAAAGCATCCCTCATTTTAGCCCAGGACACTTACAGGGTTGCCCAAGACCACAGGAGCCTCCAGGCATCACGTCAGGCTGAGCAATGAGCCCTGTGAGCTGCTACTGCCTGTCACCGCAAAGCTCCCCAAGTCAGTATTTCATTAGCGGGCTGTTAATTGCCACCGTAGTGCACATGGTGCTTTGCTTTCAGAGGATTTCTCATGAGGAGTAGAGATACGATTTTTAGAAGAAGAGCCAACGAGTGTTTTGGGGCACGTGTAGAAGAAATGATTACATTAATCTTTTCAGGCCCTTCGAATCACAGGGGAAAAGAAAGAATTGGACAAGTCTGGATCATACCTGGCTTTAAAGCTGCATTCTTTGAAATGAACAGGCTGCCTCGGTGCTCAGAGACAGCTAAGAAGATTACAAGCAAAAGATACGTATGCCAGAGGAGGGAAGAAGAAATAATAAAGGCATTCAATGCTATGACAAGCAAATAAAAAAAAAGAAAAAAAAGACTAAAGCAGATGCTGTGGATGGACCAGGAGGGGTACAAGCAAGATCAGTACACTGACAGCGGCAGCCAAAGTCGGGAAAGGAACAGATTCAGAGCTCCACTGCGGGGCTGAGCCACCCAGCCCCGAAGACAGCACACGGACTTCCACGGGTCTCAGCAGCCACTGATCAGGCACTCCGGCGAACGGTAGAAGGGAAGCAGGACAAGAAGTAACGGCTAATTAACAACATCAGAGAAAGCCAAATGGGCTCCCTCTCCTCTCTCTGCCCTAACAAACTTTGGCTTCTGCTTGAACTGGACTGGCGACAGGCAAGCGACAGTTCATTGCACCCTATGCCCAGCGGGGAGTGGGTGAAGTTTCAGGCAAGTTGTAATGTAAACAGACAGGGAAAAGGGGGCGTTTCCACACCGTTTTATCATACCAGAGCAGTGACAGTAGGGTTATCAGGGCTCAGTCCAACGAAACACCAGTTTGAGTTCAGCACAGGCACCGCAGGGATCTGATCAGAGGGAGCCTGTGCTGGATCTGGAACCAAGCACGCCGCTCCTGAGGTCCCGCTCCCCATCTCCACTGAGACGCTGCCTGTCCTGACTTTGTGTGCACTTCTTACTGTTCACAAACTCAGCCTGGGGGCCTTTCCCACCTCTTGTGGCACTCCCTCTAGATCGGCCACCGCCATTCAGTGAGAATTTTGGTGCACAGCAAGAACACAAGCTGCCTCAACTCTTTTATACGAAGGCACAAGCAGATGACTGAGAGCGCCTGGGTTACTGCGGGCTGATGGTTCACCACACCAGGGCATCGCTCACAGCCCATCAGCTGGCAGCCAGCTTCGCCATGGTTTGAGCTGACACCATGGAGTGCAGAGCTGGTGCAGGCTGGGCGTCAGCACACGCACCGCAGCTCGCCTGTAAGCGGTCGCCTGCCCGGCTGTTGTAAGACAGGCTCTTCCACCCGTGCGCATGGACTCTTACCGATGTTCTCCAGAACCTGTACTACACAAAGCTGCACGGCCCCAAAATCACATGGCAGGCAGATCTGCGGGGCAGGACAGCATTCCCTTCCCAAGTTACTTCTCCGAATATAACAGCACTGGAAGCTTTTGCCCTGTTAAAACACTAATTCCTATAATTATTAACCCTCCTAACTACAACGAGTCATGGTACGGCATTAACAACACCCTCGATTCACCCAGTTTCAGAGAGGCCCGAGGCTGCCCTGCTGACAGCATGCGGCGCCTTCCAAGCAGAAATCTGTCACTCGAGAGCATTCACGCAAAATCCTTGGTACTTCTTTGGTTTTAGCTGTGTTGGAGGAAATTCAAGTACAAGGCATATATCCACTCCGTGGCCACGCACACCGAGGCAGGCGTGTGGAGCCATCACCAACCCTTTCTCAGGCTAAGCCCTTCCTGACACCGTGGCTCCCAGCTATTACGCTGCTGCTCGGGGAGCCCCAGAGACAGCCCAGGTTCAGTTCTGCACTTGACGTGACCCAGGCACGTGTTCAATCTGCAATCAGGTGGGACACAACGAGGCTCATGGGATGAGGTGACCATGGAGGAGAAGACAACCTCCTCCTGGTTCCCAGACAGCATGGCAAAACCAAGCTTTCAGGGAAAGACGCAGAGGGCTAACACAGGGTTTGACTGTAAGGCTTTCCCCTAGCATGCAGGAAAAGAACGGGTAAGCAGAAGACCAAGACTGCCATGGTCCCTGTTTGTCCCTCTCCCGTGAAGGGTCTAGAAGAGCCCATCACCAGGAGCTCATCCCGGCAGAGCTCCTCCACCAGAGGAAAACTGGGGACCCAGATCAGTCCTCCAGGACATCCCAAGGTCACCCTTACTGACCTCTGCCCCTGTTTTTTTAAATAGTTGAACCCTCACCCTCAGGAAGAAAACAAAGACGACGGGATTTTAGAGGCAAAAACCATCCTACCCCACACAGCTCATCATCAACGCAGGTGTGTGGCACCCAGCACCCTCCAGATGTCACAGCACGCTGGGGAAAGGCATCCCACCTGAACTCCCCAGACAGCACAAGGTCCCCAACATCAGTGCTAGGTCTTTGTGTCACACCACAGCCTGCAAAAGGTCAGTGCCTCATGGAAGAAACACATATGATCATGAAATACTACAGAAGGAGGGTGGTAAAACAAGCAACTTTTTGGCTCATTTCCTATAATCCCCAATTCAAGCCAAGTTGGAAGCAAATCTCAGGCCTGGATTTCTCTTGATGAAGGAACATGGCCATCTGTCTGTTTGTCTTTTCTGCATTTCTTGCTAACCCTTACGTGTCTCCTTAAAAAAAAAAAAAAAATCCATGCTCATGTGTCATACTTGATGCATCTGACAAGGTCGGAGCCGTTGCATCCCATCAAGCATGTGCCGATACAGCCTTACAAAGGGAAGCCGAGAAGAAATGTGCAAAGAGAGCTCTACTTTCATGTTTACTTTCTAAGGCACCTCCCTGACTTCTGCTTTCTGACTTACTTTCCAGCTCCAGTACTCAGCTGGAAAGCTGCATCTGGTTAGGAGAGGACACTGGGAGAGCAACACCAAGGTTGTCATCTCCAGTGTCTGAGCACCTCATCACAGAATGGTAGGGGTTGGAAGGGTCCTTGGGAGATCATCTAGTCCAATCCTCCTGCTAAAGCAGGCTCACACAGAGCAGGGCGCACAGGACGAAGCCCACCTGGGCGATGAATATCTCCAGAGAAGGAGACTCCACAGCCCCCCTGGGCAGCCTGGGCCAGGGCTCGGTCACCCTCAAAGTACAGAAGTTCTTCCTCACATTCAACTGGAACCTCTTCTGCTTCAGTTTGTGCCCATTGCCCCTTGTCCTGGTGCTGGGCACCACTGAGAAGAGTCTGGCTCCATCCTTGTGACATCCATCTCACGGAGGAACGTTTTTACTGTTGTAACACCAGTTCAAGCTGGAGCAGAAAGACTGTTCTCTCTTGGAGGCCGAGAACTGAGAAATTCAGGACCAGCTCCTCAATGCTAACTGGATGACTTTGATGGCTGAAGCCCAGCCGACTGGCCAGGGGGCCCGGGAAGATAACGGTGGGGAACTCGAACCCTGAGGCAGACACTCAAACCTCTTTTCATCCAGCATTAAATCCTGTCCCCCCGCCTTTCTCTCCATAACACACAAGACTCCTTGAGCAGGCAGCAACTGGCCCTTGACAGGAGGGGCAGAAAACTCCTTGAAGGTGATGGGGAAACCAAACCAAGATGGTGAGGATCCGGTGATGCAGAAAGAGGTGTGAAGAGCCCATCCTCAGGCCTTCTGGCCATCAGCTTGGTTCTCTAAGAAGGAGTTAAGGTGTCAATAAATAGAAGCCACCCCACTCCGCATCTGTGAGCACGCCCTTGAGTTCTTCACAAATTGCCTTCAGCTGGGTTCCCATTCAATGAAGGCGCAGGTCTGGCCAGGGGATGTGCCTGTGACAGACCACTAACACCTGGGGCAGCTCTAATGTGCCCTCTGGAGCAATTCTGAAGCTTTTAAGGTTTCATCCTGCAAACATTTTCACCTGAAGTTTGAGCACAGGCATTATCATTAACCACAGCAGAAGAAATGACTCGTGCGATCATCTGTCAGCTGGTGCTCACACAAGGGAGTTATTTGGGAAAAGTTTTTACATTTTCCATTCATGCACTAACTTAATCTGAATTAACCTTCAAGTCTTGAGAAGCTCTGAGAAACAGATGATTTCAAAAAGCAAATCCAGAAATGAAAAAACCAAAAATCCCCAAATCAGATAATTTAAATTGACATGGTATTTTGATAAGCTCAAGATTTGCAGAAACCTTAGTTCTCAGGTACAGTATTCATCCTGAATCGCTTGCTCAGCTCTTAAAAGAATCGAACGTTTTGGTTAATCGCAGGAAACCAGCTCAGCTCTAGAAATTAATCCTTGACTCAGGGAGGTATTATTAACCCATGGCTTGCTTTGACCATGAGAGTTTTGACTGAATTTGTACGTTTAAAAGTAGACATATGCTTGAGTTCTTTTGGTTTATCAAGGTTTTAAATCTCAAACTAGATACCACACAATCCACTGGACCACATATACAGCAAGTGAAGTCCTTTTTGATTTTCTGTTCAGCCTCACTGTCCTTAAATAACGCCAAATGACCTGCTCTTCTCACGTACCAAGACACGAGCTAAATCGCCTTCTCCTTGCAGACTGCACTACCAGCTGGAAGGTCCAGAGCAGGTCGGTCCCCCAGGCAGAGCTGCTGGCAGTGGCCTTTCATGCGATACATCACTTGGCATCTGGAAGCACCGCAGCTTTCTTGCTGTCTTGGCAGAGCAGTTGAGAGCTTCATGCCATTAATTTGCTCATTTAAAAGCACAGATAACCACGGGGACAGAGCAATGAGGTTGCTTATGAAGGGTTAATTAGCATCTCCCACTAACTCACCCCCAGCAGAGCCATGCAAGCCTGGCACAGGCAGAAATGAGGAAAGAGCCTCTCAAAGAACCTCTGCGAGGCTCTTGCGTGAAGAATGGCAGCTCAGCATGTCAGGATTTGGCTCTTGCTGGAAAACTTGATCCTTTATCAGAACTGCTTGGGTTCCCACTCAAAGCCAGCCAAGCTCAGCTCTGCATAGGCAGAATGCATGCAGGGGCAAAGGGAGGGGATGGGTCCATCACAGCGAACTTTGGAGCTGGCCGACACCAGGACCTAAGCCTACAGACCCCACTCCTGATGCTTGCAACTGCTAAGTGACTCCTCATCATCTTCAATCAAAACAACCCCTGACAAGCTCTGTTTTTATGACAAACCTTAGTGCCAAGAATGTGGCTCTTCCAGCACCAAACTCATCCGCATCCCAGCAGGGAGTAGTCAGGGGCCGGGGCCTCTGCGTGAGGAGGGTGCTCCTCTCACTTTGCGTTCGCAGGACAGGCTCCGCAGGCCGCTCTCATCATGTGAGTATGAACCTACGCAAGACGAAACCTGTCTCAGACAAACCAGCTGCCTGGGAACATCCTCCAGCCAACTGCTTACAAATATTGCACACACCATGAGAGGGTTCCCAGCACAGACATGTGGGCAACCCTTCCAGAGAATCTACATAGAAAGGATTTTTAACCGGGTCTTTGCATTTATTTACTGTGGATAAGGATTGGGGAGTGTTACTTTGGAGGGAATTTCTGTTCGTGTCCTCCACAGCCCGGACCACCCTTCTCCTCATCCACAGTTCACGGCCACCACGTCAGCTCTGCCTCTTGAGAAAAGAATTATGGCCTTGTTTCATAGCGGACCTCACCACACTGAGTCTATAGCAAAAGAAAAACTCTTCAGAGGCACCAGGATTCCCAGGACTTTGGCAGAAAGAGTAGAGACAGATTTGTCCTCTTTGGGTGGTCTCGAGGGTCCCATTGCTGGAGCATGCTGGGAGTACGCACTCTTGGACCTGCTTATCCTCACGGTCCTCTTTCGTCTTCTGGGGACAGGTGGGGTCACTGGGCCTACGAGGACACAGTGTGACAGACCCTGGGTCCACTTTCCAGGCAGCTTTTTAACCTGTTCTCCTTTCCTCCACTTCTTAGTTCAAGGGGTCTCCTTCTTTCCATATTTTACACAGGTCTATTTTGACTCAACAGGCTGCACTGTAACCAATGGCCAAAGCTGGCTGCAGGTGACAGCACTCACATCCAGCACTCCATCTGCAGAGGGGATAGCGTGAATGGGCGGCATATCCCAATTCCTGCACCTCCACGTTTGTCGCTGGCAATCACTCTCACTGCTAGGACCATGCCCTGTGCTCTGCAGGAGATGGCGGTGAGAAGTCTGAAGCCTCTTCTCCCTTTTATTGCTAAACAAAACCACATACTTTGTTTTATCTAGTGGGAACCACCTGAGAGTAGTGTCAATTATTCAGGTTTCTTCTCCTTTCATAGAATCACAGAATGGTTTGGGTTGGAAGGGACCTTTAGAGGCCATCCAGTCCAATCCCCCTGCAGGGAGCAGGGACACCTTTAACCAGATCAGGTTGCCATAGCCCCGTCCAACCTGGCCTTGAACATTTCCAGGGATGGGGCCTCCACCACCGCCACGCTGCTGGGGGACCACCTGTCATCGGTCTCCATTTGGACATTGAGCTGTTGAGCACTACCCTCTGGATGCAACTATCCAACCAATTCCTTATCCACTGAACAGACAACCCATCAAATCCATATCTCCCCAATTTAGAGAGAAGGATGTTGTGGGGGACCGTGTCAAAGGCTTTGCAGAAGTCCAGAGATAGGACGTCCATTGGTTTTCCCTTGTCCACTGTTGTTGTCACTCCATCATAAAAAGCCACTCGGTTGGTCAGGCAGGACTTGCCCTTGGTAAAGCCATGCTGGCCTTCTCAAATCACCATCTTTCCTTAGAGGTTTTCAAAACCCCACCAGCCACTGGGGACAACTGAAGCTTACCGCACTCTTGCGAGAGAAGCCTGTCCATGGGGCTGGGAGCAGGGCTCAGAGAGCCAAGTACGCCGCACTCTGCTCAGAACTCCCTGACACTTCATCTTCACCTGCTCCTCCATAAGAATCCCTGAGCTGTGAAGGGACGCTGCCGATGAGATAATTGCCCTCAATAATCTTCCCAGCACATGCTCTTGCAAAAGCATGAAGAGAAATAAAGAACTTGTGCATGCACGCGTCAGAATCCACGCTACAGAAATCCTGCCATCTAATTGCCTACAGAGGAATAAAAACTAACCAGAAAAAAAAAAGAGAGAGAAAAGCAGCCACACAGGGCAGTCCGCACCAGGCATGAGGTACCTGCCCACTCGTGTTGAAATGACAGAGCTGCAAAGTGAGCGTTGCAAACAACGGAGCCAGCGGTCGACAGGAGGCGACCCCCGCTCTCACGGCTTTGCACGCTATGGCTGCTCCTAAGGTGCTGAAGTTGGTTTCTGATGGTTCGTGGCACCTGTAGACCCTCAGAAGGAATTACAGCTTCACAGTGAGACACATCAGTTACCCTACTGCCCATTCATCTCCTTGACGCAGGTATCTCAGTCACAGGGGGGGACTCGGTCCCCCCATTAGGCTTTTTTAGACTTGATCACGAACACCGCAAACGCAGCATTCACGTCCCACCACCTCCTCCGCACCGGACACTGCAGCCCTTACCCACAGCCTGCGCCTACCAGCGTCTGCGCCGGGCACTGATACCTGCCGCCTCCTCCTGACCTGCTTCGTCTTTTCTAAATTAAGAAACCTGTTACATCGCTTCCTTCCTTGGCCCACGGGGTGCTAAGAAGGTCACCACCAGATCGTAGCTTAAAGGGCTACTGAGTGCTGCCCTAATCCTGGAAGCACAGGAACTGCCCGAGCTGATAAATGACCCGAGCGAGTGATTACAGTCTGGATTTATTTGTGATTACACACTGTGATGGCCCACTCCGACCATTTGGTTTCTTTTCCTAAAACAGACCAAGAATTTCATCCATCCAGTTTTTGCTGGGCTCCCTAAGGATGCTCTGTGTCCTCTCGCTACAGGACACTTCCAACCCTGCACGGGTGGACTCAATAACAGGTATTTCTGTGACCTTCCCTGCATTGCCAGAATAATGGCCATTTTCATCAGCCCTCCCAGTTCTCCCGAGTGACCCTCAACGTTCTTCGTCGATTGCCTGAATGACAGACATTTTCACAGCTCTTTCTGCATCCCCCAAGAAATAGGTGGTTTCACAGCTCCCTCTGGAATCAACCTTTACTCTGTGTGCTTCCAATAATTGGAGGGAGAAGTGAAAAATGAAAAAGCCAATAATCATCTGGCAGCGTTCAAGGGGGCAGAAGTCCCATGGCAGCGAAGAACTCGTGGACTGACGGAGGTGCTGCAGCTCAGGCCCCGCCGCTTGTGTGCCCAGGATAACAGACACTTGTCTCCGATTACCGTAAATACCCTGCACAAAAGGAAGGCTCCATAGTTGAAAGCAGTTTAACATGCCAACAGCCAAAACAAAACTTTGAAAAACTTCTGGCAGTGTTTTCTTTTAAAACGCCTTGAATATTAGAAGAATAAGGTGTTTCTTCAATGCTGCTGGATCCCGTAATTTCATTTGCAGAGTTAAATCCTGGTCTGTGGAATTAGGGCAGAGTGGTTCTCTTACTCATGCAGAAAAGGGGTTTTAGCCAGCTCATTTGTTTAACACATCTGCACGTCAGAAGTTTTTAGTCCTCCTTTGTGTCAAGATATTCTCACCACTACTAAAGGAAGGTACGTTAAGCTGGAAACAGCAAAATGTTTTAGACAAATCAGAAGCAAACCCAAATGCCCTTTCCCCTTCAACTGCCTGATTTTGGGTTGAAAAAGGTTGGGTGAATCTTTACCCCTCTGCTATCTGAGCAACAGCAGAGCTCCCACCCCTATGATAACAAGTTTTACCCAATCACATTTATTTTTTCTCCCTCCTAGTTAAGTTCCCAAGGAAAAACGCAACCATGATGCCAATTAAACCAAATGTGTTAGACCAGGACTGCAAACCCCACCAAACTGGAAGCTGAGGACCTGCTTTTATCCATCTGTCTGGGAACTGGAGGGACAAGCCCACTGCTGAGGACATTCATGCCACGAATCATGCGTGGTACGATGCCACCCTGAAATCTTCATTCGCCCTCTGCTAAAGCAAACTCCAGGTTCTATTCACCTACAGTCCCCTTATTCCATTCTTACTGGAACAAAACTCCCACAAAGCCAGGAAGAGACCCCTGAGCTCCGGACTTCGTTGACTTAATTGCTCAGGAAGCACAGCGAGTTTCTAATAGCCACAGTGATTCCTGGACCAACATTTCCCAGTACTCAGGTCACCCTCTCACTGGCTCTGATCCCTAAACCCTCTCCAATCCCTCCACAAAACCTCTTCTTCAAAGAGATGCTTTCAGCTCAGCCTACCTGGCCAAGCTGGGTCTGGGGGATGTTAAAGCTCACACCCCGGCAGTGCCACGTCTGTTGGCTCTTTGCAGTTTTGCCTGTCCAGGCTCACAGCCTACACAGCCCAGAGCTGATGGGAACTGGGTCCAGGTCTCTGTACTCCCACTCAAGCGCCTTAGGAAGTGGGCACTTCCTAAATTGTGGCCTGAGGACGCTGCTGTACCTTTTGGGGATGGGGGAACGCCTCTGTCCTGACCGAAGCGTTAAGAAACACAGCCCCAGTTTGCTGGTGTTCAAGGGAATACCAAGAGCGTGCTTTCTCCCAGCCCATTTTCAAGAGGATGCTCTGCTCACCCCGTGCAGGGGCAGTACCAGGGTTTGGATGAGACTCTGGGCACCCTCCTTCACCTCAACACCCGCTCTGCAAGGCGAGCCCGCCGGCCCCGTGCGCAGCCCCTCCTCCCCAGCTTCCCTCTGCAACCTCCGGCTCCAGGCTCTGCACCACCAGGGAAGTCAAGAGCAGAGTCCACCTCTACATCACCCCGAAGTCACGCTCGTAGCCACCTTCACTCACAACAAACTGCAAACATAACTTTTAGAAGAAATACAAGCAATGAGTCAGAAATGAAACCATGCCAAAGCCCACCATGTGCAAAACCGATCACAGTTCGCCTGTCAGGGTGTAATTAAAGCAAAGTCGTTTCTATTGCCAATAGCAGACAAGGGAACGGCAGGTTCTCAGCACATCCATCAACCTTTTGATTCCTTGAACCTTACACCAGGCCGGGATGTGGCCACTTTCAGCAGGCTGAAAGAGAAAACCTGCAGCCTGAATGCAGAACAAAGCCCACTCCTGCAGTTCAGCATCTGAAGCGAGGTGTCCTTGCTGCCCCAGATCTCATGCCGAGTCCCGCTCACATGGCAGCCGGGAATCGCAGGGATCCCTCCCGCCATTCCTCACGTCTAGAGATACCTGACGACCCAGTTCCATGGGTTACCTACCGGGGCTGGTGCGGGCACTCGGGGTTCGTCAGTCCTTCCCGTCGCCGACTGGGAGCGGGCGCAGCACCCCTCTACGGTCTCAGCTTCAGCCTGCAAGAATCAGGACAAGGGGTTTTTTTTTGCTAGTTGTGGTAAGCAGATAATCCAGTACTTTCTAACCCTCAGCAGAGAAGGGTACACTGTATTGCAAAGAAAAGCCACTGGCTGGTTGTCTGCAAGGATCAGACCCAGGACTTTCCGAGCTAAGACGCTGAGCTGCTTAGCAAGGAGCTCAGACCGGAGCAGAGCCAGTTGTGTTGGCAGGGCTGAACGCTTGGGATAGCAGCTGGGGGGGCGGTTCGGACTGGCTGGGGCACGAGAAATCCCACAAGCACGGCTGCATCGTCTTCATGCTTACAGAGAACAAGGCAGCCAGTGGACAGAGGCGGGCGGGAATTTTCAGTCACGATGGCTGGGATTTGTTAAGGGAGAACAGAGTTTCTTCAAACGGAAATGTCCCACAGTAAAGCAGGAACTTTTTCATGGTTTCTAATCTGTGTTTTGAAACCGAAGATGTTGCTTTGGGTCAGGCTGACTTGATTTGAAACATTTTGTTGCTGGAATTGAAATGCTCTGCTTTAAGTCAGTTCCTCTGGGTCCCCTCAGGCTGCCAGGACACCTCCTGGGACTTTAAATTAAGGTGCTTTCCCTTCCCTGCTGTGGGCTGGGATACCTGGCTGGGCTGCAGGCAGCGCACGGATGTTATCTCCCTGAGAGACCTGCCCGGTAGAAACACAACCAGGGCACTACAATTTTGGAGCTACAGGGCTTTCTACAGCGTTTTTTATGTCAGGCAACACACAAGTGCCCACTGAATGGGCTCCCGGCACAGCAGTGTTGGCGCCGTCAGGCTGGCATGCGACCCTCCCCATGGGGAAGGCTGCCGAGCGCGGCCACCCACCCCGGGAGAACTGGGCTAGTACTTTCAGGGTCGTAAGTTGGTCACATCAAATCCTCACTCCTCTGCAACCAAAGGCAGACTGAATCGTCCCAGCACCCCAGGGCAAGGAGCCGGGAGCTGGGGTTGAACAGATGGGACATAGCGAGAGCTCCTCTGTGCTCTCCAGCCCCAGGCTCCGGGACAAGGACTGGCCATCCGAGCTCACAGCCTACATAGTCCAGAGGTGAGGGGAACTGGGGCCAGGTCTCCATACTCCCACTCCAGTGCCTGAGCCATTAACAAGATCCAGTCATTTAAACCCATTCCTTCCAATCAGCCTTCCTGGGCTAGTGATGACCTACAACAAAGGCAATAAATCACCGTGAGATTCCTACTCTGCTTTCTCCACCCTCCTCAAAATGTTGATGACTCCCACCTCCTGCCTTCCAAGCAACGCTTCCTCAGCAACCACGGCTTTTCCTGAAAGACCAATACTTTTTCCACCCTGCTCTGTGAAATACTCGGATACGTGGCCTGCCAGGAGGGCAGGAGGAGCAGTCAGGGCTCTGCCACCCATCGTACACATGGGGTGGAATGGTTAGCTCTTCCCCCCAGCCTGCCAGGAGAGGCTCGCCGTAATTAGAGGCTCAATCCAGTCTCCGTTATGTCACAGCACTGCAAAAGGTCAAACTGGAATGAAGTTTTTAATTAAAACTGAGAAAGCACTAAAGAGACAGAGAAATGAAGCACGGGGCTTCGAGCACCAATATAAGGAAGAAATTATTTACCATGAGGGTGGTGAAACACTGGCACGGGTTGCCCAGAGAGGTGGTGGAGGCCCCATCCCTGGAAATGTCCAAGGCCAGGTTGGCCGGGGCTGTGGGCAACCTGATCTGGTTAAAGGTGTCCCTGCTCCCTGCAGGGGGGTTGGACTGGACGGCCACTAAAGGTCCCTTCCAACCCAAACCATTCTGATTCTATGATTCTATGATCTAATCCCTCCCGCACAGGGGTTCAAAGCTCTGCATAAAAAGGCCACCACAGTGACAAAGGCTAAAAGTGGGGGCCGCTGCCACGTGGCCACGTTTTCCATCATCCGAGAACCCAATAAAGCATTCAAGATGATGAACTTCCCAGTGCTGTTTCCTCAGTTCCCTTCATTTCAATGGGCCCATCATTCAAGTTGATTGAGCCTCTACAGAGACCTGGTAGCATCTCTCAGAAGTTCGACTGAATATGTATTCTGGAATCAATGACGAGTGCAGCAATGCCACGAGAACGGGCCTTCATGCACAAGAGATGAAGAAGAGGGGAGACAGTAAGAGAAGCCTGAGGCCAAACCAGGTCTGAGCAGAGCCCTGAATACCAAAACCCTCAGAGATGCTAGAGATGTGGAAAAGCAAGGGGCTCATGGCCTCCTCCAGCCATACCCGCTAGAGCCCTGGAGGTCCCTATTTTGCCATTGCATGGACAGAACGGGGCAGATGGAGACCCTAAAGAAGCAAATCCCAGCGAGGAAAGAAGAACAGAGGTTCTACCTGAGATCTGGGTGAAGTTCTGCATACCTTCCCCTATCCTCCTCCCAAACTTATCCAGATGCCTCGACTGAGGCAATGGTGCTCATCTTGCTCCTAAAGCCTTCTCTTGATAAGAACAAGTCAAAAGTGTGCGAGGGGAGAGGAAGTATGAAAGGCAGAGGGATGTGGTGCATCAAAGAGTGTCAGAAGCCCTGAGTTCTGGTCTTTGAGACCCAGGGCCAAATTACTGCATCTTTGTGTCCCTTCAGATGTTACGTTAGATCTAGATGAGGTCTACAAAGTTGACTGATAATCTGAAGTGGAAGTTGTACAGGAGGGGGCATAGAAAAACCTCACCAACTAGCACGATCGAGGGAGCTAAGAAAAGGAAACCCACTTCTGCTGCTCCATAATCCCTCTTTTCCCAAACGTACAGCTAGCTGAAAGACCAAATGGTCCTGCTCTTAGAGAGCTCCTCTTCACCGCATGAGTCCTAATGAATTCCGGCAGCAGGAGCAGCAGCTCCAGCCCTCGCGAGGCTGAAGTCAATCAGCCGAATGCACCATCCTGTGATTTTTCTAGAATCACTTCAGCCCACGATGCAAAAGTGAAGGAGGAAGGAGCCAAGTACGCTGCCAAAATACCACCACATCTTTCAAACAAAGTAAGTGCACTAAACCGCGCTGTTTTATTTTCACTCTGGGCTCCCACAGCATTTCCCTTCTCTCCCTGAATGATAACGGGCATAAAAATTAAATATAAATTCTCCAACAAAAAGCGAAACGCACTGAAGGGTAATAAATCACGGGGGCTGGATGGCATTCAGAGGAAGTTGGGGGAAGGAATAAAGGATGAAATAGTGTAGATACTGACTAAGATATATCATAGGCCCTTAAAAACCCAAGACTCGTCCTCAGGACTCAACACAATGGGTGGAATTTTGATGAAGCAGCAAAGGGAACTTGCCCAGCGAAGCGGTGGGGTTGGTACGTGGTGCCTGCAGTCCCGCAGGGCTCAGAGCATGGCAAATGTCACCCCAGCACCATGCTTGCACCCCCACCTCATGCGGGGATGAAGACCCTGACGAAAGCATCTTCTAATTTCCCCAAAGCCACAGTTCTGTACCAGTTGCTGACCCCCAAGGTCAGAAGACCTGCAAACAGAAAGTCTGTTCTGGGGCTCGTAATGTATTTTGTACAAACCAGGAGAGGTGCCCTTCCTGCTCATCCGAAGACCCCATGGGGATGCACCCCCAGGATGGGTGCCTCCCCTCTTTTTCCCCAGGGCCGCTTGCCAAACATGAGCTGTTGCACTGGCACCGGCAGTGGGATCCATTGGGGACTCCAAAAACAGTAAAGAGGGACCAGGCCAGTGCTGCAGAGGGGATATACGCATTTTCGAACAGCAGAGGTCACGGGCTGGATGTTCTGATGACCCGAGATTCTTACATCGGCATTTCCAGTAATGTGAAACGCTCCCCAGGGCATCACACAAAAGCACAACAGTCTGGAAATGCTATATATCAGCACCGATTTGCTTCTAATAAACAAGATCACCTTTAATTTTGCAGCCACCTCCTACTTCATTAAACTTAAAGATCTTGCTCTCCAGGGGTTTCCTCCTCAACTGGGGCAGGAAATGAAAAGGCAGAAAATGCAATTTAATTGGGGATGAAGCTTCATCTTTACACTGCCTATCATAATTATGTGTCGTTTAAAAACAAGCACGGAGCAGGTGTGAAATGGCACCAGCTCCGGATGCGCATAAAAAAGGTTGACACCAGCAGCATGTCTCAGCAAGAATCAGATGGTGCAACTTGAAAACGCCTTGTCTCTTTGGTTTGTCTTCCTTTGTTCCCTCAAACTTCTCAGAAAAAAACTCCCTTTGAAGTGGGAGAGAAGAAATGGCGTCTTTGCGAAGCCAAGTGGTTTGAAATGAGCCAGCAGCGTGCCCTTGTTGCCAAGAAAGCCAACGGCATCCTGGGG
>JAKFQP010000261.1:399715-421761 GCA_023375905.1 Nycticorax nycticorax
GGGGCAGGGATACAGCTCCCCATCATTTCTAATTTTAAATCACAACGTCTCCATCTTCTGCCTGTAAGTTCTCTTCTGCTGTCAGAAGGTCACCAGGCCAGTTGGAAGGCTATTTTTCACAACCTTGCTAATCCGCAGGCACCTTGCTGCCTCCTCCCACCAGGAAAACACTGACAACAAAACTAGTTAGTGGCCAGCAGGACTGCAGGCTGGGCAAGGCACTGCAGACAGGACTGGCCTTTAAGGTACCAGCCAGAAATTCAGGAGTTCCAGGAGCAGCTCCTGGCTCTTCCCCAGGCTCCCTTCACGACCTTGGGCTCCAGCTCTGCACCTCAGCCTCACCTCTACTAACTGGGGCTAATAAAGCTTCCCACAGTTGATCATGCAGATAAATTAATTTATGTTTAGGAAATAATCTATTACAAAGGGCCCAAGGGCCCTTTTAGAATAAAACTAGATATTTTTTCCCTTGCATCACCAGCGGCTTTAGGGGAATGAAGCCAAGAATGACTCTAACCCACTATGTCCAGGGCTGGGCTTTTTGCTAGATTTGGGCATTTGCTGAACAGTCTCCCGAAGCCTGGGCTGAGCAAGTTACACCGACCATTCATGCTGAATTTAGGACGGGGCTATGAACCGGCTTGGAGGGGCACTGGCCAGTCGCGTGGCTGGCGGGTAGCAGCACGGCCCGTTTCAGTCAAGGAGGACGGATCTGCAGCCACCGATAAAGAAAGTGCAGCAAGCTGATGACGCCATGCTCAGCTCTGGGATCTTCTCCCATCGCCTGCTGCCAGTTGCTGGCAATAAATCTTTCTAAGGAATAGCAGCAGCCCAGCACCCCCCCCAAACCACCAAGACTCTCCCAGGTGGAAGGGCTTGGCCCACAGGGTTTCCACTCAGAGTAAGGGGCTCACCAGGGACTGCTTGAGCATCGTCCCTTCGTCCCCAGGGTTTTACCAGACTCGGAACCAAACTGCTTGATGAAAAGTCTTTGAGCCAGCACGCCGTGCCTGGACGGCTCACCACGTCAGGCATGCGCATTTCCCAAGCCCTGGTGTGGGTTGCACCGTGGCTCAGGTAGGCAGCTATGCCAGGGCAGAGGGATGCAAACCGCTCCAACAAACGTCCACCCCAGGCCCGGAGCTGCAGGGCCAGGGGATGCTCCACAGCAGGAGGCCAGGAGGGGCTTAACTCCTCCTCACTCAGCTTCTTTCATCCTCTGGACAGATGAAATCCACCCCTGGTGAACTCACCCCTAGGCACCATCACTCGGGGAGCCCAGGCTGCTTTGCTCTCCATCACTCGCCCAGCACTGACGCTGCCTGGGGCAGCGGCTGGAGCAAGCAGAGACCCACGCCAGCCTCCGGACACTCCCACAGCACCCCAGCTCAGCTGCCCGCCAAACAGCCCCTGGGAAGCTGGGACAACCCCAACTTGGAAAGAGAATGACCAACATCTCAACGTCCCCGGCCAGCAATGGTCCTTCCCATCTATAAAAGATAAAGAGGGGCTCAGCTACCAGGGCGGGAGGTGCTGGAGCCCAGCACCAGCTGAAGCCCAGCACACCGGGACCACCGGGAGACAGAAGAAAAAAGAAAAGGGAAACCCTAAGCTGCCTGTCTGTACTGGGTTTCTGTGGCAAGGTCTTGGTAGTGGGGGGGCTACAGGCGTGGCTTCTGTGAGAAGCTGCCAGAAGTTTTCCCTGTGTCCGCCGCTGGCCAAGGCCAAGCCAATCAGTGACGGTGGAAGCACCTCTGGGAAAACGAAAAAAAAAAACCGGCTGCGTCTCAGTAGCCGGAGAGAGAAGAGAAGTGAGAGGATGCGAGAGAAAACAGCCCTGCAGACACCAAGGTCAGTGAAGAAGGAGGGGCAGGAGGTGCTCCAGGCGCCGGAGCAGAGATTCCCCTGCAGCCCGTGGTGCAGCCCCTGGTGAGGCAGGCTGTCCCCCTGCAGCCCATGGAGGCCCACAGGGGAGCAGATCTCCACCTGTAGCCCATGGAGGACTCCATGCTGCAGCAGGTGGATGCCCGAAGGGAGGAGGCTGTGACCCCGTGGAAGCCTGCACCAGATCAGGTTCCTGGCAAGACTTTGTGGACCCGTGGGAGGAGGAGCCCACACCGAAGCAGGTTTGCCGGCAGAACTTGTGACCCCGGAGGGGACCCAACGCTGGAGCAGTCTGCTCCTGAGGGACTGCACCCCGTGGGAGGGATGGACCCATGCTGGAGCAGTGCGTGAAGAACTGTAGCCCATAGGAAGGACCCACATTGGAGTAGTTCGTGGAGGACTGTCTCCCGTGAGAGGCACCCCATGCTGGAGCAGGGGAAGAGTCCTCTCCCGAGGAAGAAGAGGCGGCAGAGACAACGTGTGATGAACTGACCCCAACCCCCATTCCCGTCCCCCTGCGCTGCTGGGGGGAGTAGGTAGAGGAACTTTGAGTGAAGTTGAGCCCAGAAAGAAGGGAGGGGTGGGGGGAAGGTTTTTAAGATTCAGCAGTTTTTCTCCTCTCCTTCTCTGATTTTGATTTATAATAAACTAATTATTTTCAAGTTGAGTCTGTTTTGCCCGTGATGGTAACTGATATAATGATCTCTCCCTGTCCTTATCTCGACCCACAAGCCTTTTGATTTACTTTTCTCTCCTCTGTCCAGTTAGAGGGGAGTGATAGAGCGGCTTTGGTGGGCCCCTGGCATCCAGCCAGGGTCAAACCACGACACTGTCAGAACTTCAGCAGCGGAGATAATTGGTTTATACACATTTATCCCCGCACCCAATTATCAGCTCAGTTTAGCGTTTGATTTGACACGACTCCGGTCCAGCAGACCTGTTGTTGTTCTGCTTGATTCTGCCTCTCACGCTCGTTTATGTATATATCATCTGGTCCCTAAATCATTTTTAATAGCGGCTTTACTTGCGTGCCCTCCCATCTAATTCCAGCACCACCAGCACGAGGCCGGTTGCAGATACGAAGAAGCTGACATTTCCCTTTTGAGTAATTTGCAGTGGATTTCTTGCCTCTTTGATGTAGTCATTTTGTTCTCTGCGCTGATGTGACATTAATTATTGTTAAATATTCTTATCTGTTACATACAGTTCTGTTTAGATAAAGGTCAGCGCGTGAACCCCTCCCTGACAGTGCCTGCTGCTGCCATGCTCTAAAGCCAATTTGTCATTCTCTCCCTTCAATACCCTCATCTTCGTTTCAGACTGTTTTTTCCATTAATTCAGGCACGGTAGAGAGCCATTTAAAAAAGCAAAATATCTCAGCTGTTCAGATTGGCACTCGGATAGGAAATTGTTAGCTTGGGTAGCAGCAGTTGCATGGGGAGGTCAGGTAATATTGCCCAAGCAGATCCATCGGCAGCCTCTTGCTAAGGAACTGTACGGCTGCCCCCCAAAATACATTCGTGTTTCTGCTTTGATTGAAAATCAGCTAAGCCTTGAGTAGCAGGCGGTGCCTTCTCCCAGCCCGGTTTGCAGTGGGATACCAGCACAAGCCCCACACCACCCTCTCTTGGCAGAGGACAAGAAGGGCAAGCTCAAGCCATCGTCACCAAATTTGCCAGAAGGGAGGCATGTGGCAGCATGATCCATCCCCCCGGGGACCTGGACTCACACCAGCCTGCTCATGCTGAGTAAAACTTATGCCTGCCTCTGCTCAGCCTTGTTTTATATCTCTTTGACCAAATAAATTCCCCGTTGTGTGTCGCTTCCCACGACGGCAACCATGATGTGGGGATGGGGATGGAGGCGCACCCTGCCTGGGACTCGCTCCCAGCACCCCCGGACCCCGCCTGCCTTGGGACACCTCCATGGGCTGAAATGGCATCTCCAGAACGTATTATGAGCATGGGTGTCGCAGGCTTGCCAGCCGTCAGAAAGCGGCCTGAGACCTGGCGTGGCTCTCCCAGGGGAGAAGGCGGTCGGTCATACAATCTGACGGGGATGCATGTCAGCGCAGCACAAACAACGGACCTCAGCACAAACAACGCACCGCAGGACAAACAACGGACCTCAGCACAAACAACGCACCTCAGGACAAACAACGGACCTCAGGACATTTAGTCTGCAACAGCGGAGGGCTGGGAGCCGTCACCTTTCCCAGGTCACCTTATACCAGTAGCCACTGGGACGAGGAGCGGGGCTGGCAGCCCCCAGTGCCTTATAAAACCTATTTTACTGCTCGGCTGAAGCTCGCGTGCTTTTATGCCCCCATCCAGTGCAAGCGCTTCAGCACGTACTTAACTCCAAGCACACAAATAGCCTTAATTACATCAAGAGAGCTGTTCGGATGCTTAAATTGAAGCCCATGCTGAAGCAAGCGTGTGAGGGAGGACTTTGACATGGGAAGAGGGAGCAAAGAGGATGGCGAGGAGCTGAGCCTGCAGCCTGGTGAAGCCGGTGACGAGGACCGGAGTAGAGATGCTCAGATGGGGCAGGGGACTGCGAAAGCAGGATCAGGTAAATGCAAGGGCTCAGCTTGCTGCAAAGGTGGATTCTCCTGCGTGAGTGGAAAAGGATGCAAAGGTGGATTCAGCACGACCGAAACTACCACACAATGAAAGACGTGCTCGTTTCAGCACTTGCCAAATAGAAGAACATTTGATCATTTATTCAAAGCGACATTTAATTTTGAATTGTGCTAAATCATTTTGTACTTTCAAATAAAAGAAAATAAACTCCCAAACTCGTCCTTCTCTCAGTAGAATACAAAGAAATACTGCATTTTGCTGAATGTAATAAAGTGTGGGCGTTTTCTTCCTCTACTTCTTTATATACGAACGAGACAAAGAATAGAAGGGAAAAACACGCTGGGCTCCCTCAGTTCTAGGCTCAAGGGAGAAAAGCATGGCTGACGCCGCGCTGAAGCTGCCCCAGCCGAGGGCATCGCCTTCCCGTGCAGCCGGTGCCCGCAGGTGCCATCCTGGCCGAGCACGCACACCGTGGTTCCCGCTCCCTGCAGACCCACGGACGCCCAGAAACGCGCTACCAGCAGCGACGCTGACGGGGATGGGGTGCAGGGCAGAAGCCCCAGCACCAACCAGTTTCAGTCTATACCTGACCCTTGGGGTCCTGCCCTGCAACCACGGAGCTGCTCTGCAGACGAGGGCTCCTGCGCGCTTGCACAGCTGCGTGGCACAGAGAAGACAGCCTTCCCCAATCCTTCCTCCACGGCTCTTATGTGCCACAACCATCAATAAACTCCCGAGCAAACAGATATTCACGGCTCAGGGCCTCAGCTTAGCTACACTGGTGTAAGTGGGAAGAAGCTGCGCTGCCTCCCTCCCCTTCTCTAAATCCGGACATGGAGAAGGGCGAGAGCTGGCTTCACACTTTTGGAAAGGTATTGGAAAACCCAGGTCCTCTCTGGGTTTGGGGACAGGGTGTCCTGCGGCTAAAAATACAGAGACAAGCCAAAAAGTCAAGGCTAGCAAGAGGCATTGGTAGGGTGACCGAAGACAAAAACAGAGCCTGTTTATTTATGTAGCCAGTGACTATCCAGCCAGAGAGACCGAGCCCTCAGCACACATGCCGCCTGCGTGACGGACCGGCTCCTGCCAGCTGGAGGAGTCCAATTTCTCATGCAGACACAAGGATTCCCTCTCCCCTTCCCTTGCTGCACGCTCACGCCTTTCTTTAAAGCATTTTTAGCTCCTCCATGAAGCAGGATAACGTGTGGGAAGAAAGGGAAACGGAAGGGATGGAACTCACTGCTCTGGTGAAGGGGACCCCTTGCCACTGCAACAGGGAGCCCAGGATCCAAGCCTTATCAGGGTCCGTGCTCAAACCTGTCCAGAGTTTGTGGGATGAAAATCCCTCCCAGAGGCTCTACCAGCAGCTGGAGTTGTGTGGGAGATGTCCTACACCTGCTGCGGGACTGGGCTGCTCCGCGCTGCCCGAAGTGCTCCCACCACACCTTCCTCAGGGGTCTGGCCCTGCACCAGACCTGGGCGTCTCCTGTAGATGGGTTTTGGTTCTTCATCAGCCCAATGGGACAGAGCTCCAGGGGAAAGATCCGTTGCCAAAGGATACAACTTTGAGGTGGCACAGCTGGCAGATGGCAGTCCTAAGGGACAGGGATGGTCCTTGAGCCCACCCTGCAACAGCCACATCCCAGGTAGCTCAACCAGCTTGCGGATAGCCCATGGTTGATGAGACACAAGCATCAGCCACACAGGCATGAAGTGTCCCCCAAGACCTGGGCAAAGGGAACAGCAAGGCCATTTGGATATTAGCACCATGCAGGTGTCTTCCCCGCCGTGAGAATCCTGTCTTCACCAAAATTCCTTCACTACAGAAGGGCAGGAAGAAGCAAATACGCCTGAAGGAATATTTTGCTGCATTTGGGACAGTGTCTCTTACTGACCGATGTCTCTGCAGCAGCTGGTGTGTGTTTAACAGTGTTTAACAGTGGACACCAGTATACCAGTGCATCCCAGTGCAAATCAGGGGTAGCAGGGCTGACCTTCCTGAACTTAAGCTGGGATGGAAGTTGTGGTCTGTAAAGCTTTCTTCTTCTGTCCTTCCCAAAGACCTCAAAGCCTGAAAAGAAAAAAAAACGTTGCAGAAGGCCATGATAAGATATGGGTTTCCTCAGTCTGATTTTGCTCCAGTCTTGCTCTTCAGAAGTCTGGGCAACCACGAGGAAAGGCTGAGAACAGACGTGCAGATGAGATCCAGGGGAGAGCTGCTTGGCAGAGTCCTTTTCTCCAGTAGCATCTGCAAAGTTTCATTTACCAAGGTTAAACAGCTCTGTGCCAGAGCCCAGCGGGTGTCGGGAAGCAGTGGCTGGGGGCAGCAGGGAGGACAAGGCATCCTGCTCACCGTCAGCACCATTTAGAACAGCAAACCCCAAGCTAAGTGGACCCAAGAAGCTCTCAGAAGTCTGGCCATGAGCAGCACACGGACCTGCTGAATTAGCTGTACAGGCCAATGCATCAACAGGTGGGGGACTGGCAGGGTACGATCCATTACCCATGACAGACACTTACAATTTAATGATGGCCAAGCATAACTGATGCGAAGGACAAATGACCTTCTGCTGGTGACTGAACCCTCGGACCCATTTCTGTAATGATGCACATGCCCTTCCCACCAGCTCTGAGGCCAGCAGGGGAGAGACCGATGTAGCACCTCAATGGCCTGAGAAGACATCAGGGTCAACCCTTTCTCCTGGGCCACCTCTGCTGGGAACCCAGCAGCCAGCGCTCTGTACCTCCGCAGAGAAGCATCCCCTGTAGAAGGCTGTGGGTGTTACAGAATGGGGGGGAGGCAGGTCCTGCCAGGGCGATGCTCAGCTGGGATGCAAGGAGCGCAAGAGTGGGGATCCGAGAGAGCTCTGGCCCAAGAGGTCACAGCCCGTGTTGGTGCCAGGTCCCAGGGCTGGGCTCCCTCCCTGCCTGGAGCAAGAGGCACAGCACAGCACCGTCCCAGATGCTGTGAGCTTGGGCATCGACCACTCTGGCAGGGATAGCACCTCCTTGCCCCCAAGGTTATGGCTGGATCCTCCATTTTTAGAAAACCCACCTTGCACCCACCCTACATATCACGTCCCACCCAAATCCTGACGGGCTCGGTAATCCAGAGACCACCCGGCCTCCCTTCTCCTCTCGAACCGGAGTGGCACAGCTGCCATCGGCACGCATCCGCATCCCACCTGCACGGGCTGGGTACTCAAACACCCCCACCAGCTCAACGCAGGGGGAGGGCTGGCAGGATACAGTGGTCGGGATCAGAATTTAATTTTGGATTCCAGAGCTAACGCTTGCCCAAGTGCCAGGAGTGCTTCTGCAACAAATATTTGACGCCTCATCCGGAAGATACCGGTTACAGCGGCACCGCGGAAGGCTCCCTGAGGCACCGCAGGAACGCAGGGCTGAGATGCACCAGGCTCGGGGGGCTCGGGGCTGCACAGCCTCCAGCCCGTGGGGCTTCGCAACAACATGGACCCACTGCTGGTTGATCAGAAACCCCAGCGAACGGACGTATCCAAGCATTTAAGTAAAGAAACAAGACGGGGGTGGGGGGGTGGGGAGGGTGTTGCTTTCTTGCTTGCACATTGAAATGGCTGGAGCTGTCAGAGTTCAGCTCCTCTCAGCCACTGTAAACAAGCAAACTGCTGACACCAAGATGCAACCATTAAAAACACCGCGAGAGCACCAAGAGGAGCCTCTGAAACCGGCTATATGCCAGGCTAAGCTTTCCACGCAGGGCTGTTCAATTCAATTTACCTTACTTCATTAACCTCAATAGATTTACACCCGAGACCAGCACTGAAGAAAACCAATTATCTATCTATTTAACCTCACTGCCCTGATATTATTCCCTCTGTCCCCTGTTTGGCTCCCGCTCTGCTATCTGAATTCTTTCAGGCCTGCCAGAAATTTGGGCGCAGTCTGCAGGCCAAACTTCACCAAGGTAAGGGAAGGATAAGGCCACAGCTGCTTTTGCAAGAGCGATTTCAGCAACAAACTACTGCAAAAATATTATTAGAAGACTCCAGACCTGTAAGCACAGCTGTTCCCTCTGCAACTTGCGCTCAGTTGCAGAGATCAAGGTTTGTGTCTTGCTGCAAGAAACCATCTCTTTCCGACAGGAACGCTGCTGGAGCTCTTGCAGAAGCGGGCAGTGCGTTAGGGCTGAAAGGGAGAACCGACAGATGGGTCCATCAGCCAGCAGAGGCCTGAGAAGCTGCCTGGCTCCCACGCAGCACGCTGGTGGCAGCTTTCTGCCCGCCGCAGCGGTTGTGTGCTTCATCTCGCTGCTGATGGCAGAGGCACCTGGCGGGAAAAGTGGATCTGAGAAGTCTTAAAGAACAGGCTTTCATCAGACGGGAGCCGTCTGTCCCAGGCTTTGGGGCAGCACGCTGAAATCCTCAAGAAAAAAGATCCCCCGGTGGGGGATAAATAACTTTTTTGCTACCTTAGCCTCTGAGAGCAGACCAGATCATCCAGTAGAGCTGACGTGAGAAGGCGCCTCTGCTCCTCTACCACCACTGAGCTTCAGACACAAAATCTACTAAATCCCAGCTCAGTGCCCTCCTGGATGCTTGGCCACAGTGCACAGATCAAAGCCCCTCAAAGCTCTGGCCACCTGGGAGGGTCCTTCCTCCACCCCCATCTCACACGGACACCTCTCGAGAACCAACTCACGAAAGAGCCAGAGTTCCAAATGCAGGCAGGCGAGGCAAGGCTTGGCCACATAGACCTCCCGGGGACGCCCGTGCGAGCCGGTGCTTGCGCAGCTCCAGCCAGAGAGGTGGACGTTAATTCCGTACCAAATTGGGTGGTTTGCTGTACACAAGCAATTTCTTTTCTTTTTTTTTTTTTTTTAATGAAATGGGTGTATCATTACGATCAGGCGTAGCTGTTACATTCAGCCTTTAATTAGATTTGTGTAATTAGAAATTCACTGAGTTATTTCACCCAGTGGAAAAAATATTGCTTGGATGGGGTTATATAAGACGGTGACAGATTTCTCTGTAGCTCCCGGAGCTGACTGATAATCGGAAACAAATGACACCTTTGATTCGGAGACCTTCACAAGACGGGTGTAATTCTTAACTCCAGCCAGATTTTGCACAGCTAAGAGGTAGAAATCAGAGGCAAGAGCAAGTGAAGAAAAACATGACCAGTTCCTACTGGTATTTTCTGCTCCTAAGACACTCACCTGCCCAAGCGGGGTAACCAGGAGCTAGATGCTGCAGCCCATGGTGCCCCAACCACCCGGCCGGGCTCGCTGCCATGAGTGGCAGGCCAGCAGGAGGGAATGTCCCCAAGTCACTGCCGGGGCTTGGACATGTGAATGTGACATTCATATACCAAACGCAGAGGAAAGCATCTGGAGAAAGCCTACTGGATCGGAAGGCTTTTGCACAAGACCAGACAGGCAGATGGGGCACGACCCAGAGCCAGCTACATGGCTGCGCTGGTGGGAAATATCATAGAATCACAGAATCATTTATGTTGGAAAAGCCCTTTAAGCTCACCCAGCCCAACTGTTCCCCTAACCCTGCCATCCCACCACTAAACCCTGGCCCTAAGCACCTCGTCTGCCCGGCTTTTAAATACCCCCAGGGATGGGGACTCGACCCCTGTCCTGGGCAGCCCCTTCCAGTGCCTGACAGCCCTTGCGGGGAAGGAATTTTCCCCAATGTCCAACCTAAACCTGCCCTGGCACAACTTGAGGCCGTTTCCCCTTGTCCCATCGCCCGTTCCCTGGGAGCAGAGCTCAATCCCCCCCCGGCTCCCCCCTCCTGTCAGGCAGTTGTAGGGAGTGATAAGGTCTCCCCTCAGCCTCCTCTTCTCCAGGATGAACACCACCAGCTCCCCCAGACGCTCCCCAGCAGCCTTGGGCTCCAGACCCCTCCCCAGCTCCATTGCCCTTCCCTGGACACGCTCCAGCCCCTCCATGTCCTTCTGGGAGTGAGGGGCCCAACCCTGAACCCAGCATTCACGGGGCGGCCTCCCCAGTGCCCAGGACAGGGGCACGGTCACTGCCCTGCTCCTGCTGGCCACACCAGTCCTGATACAAGCCAGGATGCTGTTGGCCCTCTTGGCCACCTGGGCACACTGCTGGCTCATATTCAGCTGCCTGTCGACCAACACCCCCAGGTCCTTTTCCACCAGGCAGCTTTCCAGCCACTCTGCCCCACACCTGTAGCGTTGTGTGGGGTTGTTGTGACCCCAGTGCAGGACCCGGCCCTTGGCCGTGTTGAACCTCACCCAGTTGGCCTTGGCCCATGGATCCAGCCTGGCCATGTCCCTCTGCAGAGCCCTCCTCCCCTCCAGCAGATCCACACTCCTGCCCAGTTTGGTGCCATCTGCAAACTGACTGAGGGTGCACTCAACAGATATGGAGATGTATGGGGTTGCTGTTTCTCACTGCAGCACTATTACATGATGCACATTAAAATGGAGGAAGAAAACGTTTAATTTATAGTTTCCAACCTAAACAGTTCTATGATTCTATGTTTGGAAAGGACCTGACCCCGTCTTTATTGGTGACTGAAAGCGTTCACTGAGACTCTGGCTGCCTTCAGTCTCATGACTCCATGACCCCCAAAACAAGTGACATCTCCAGGCCAGGCGCTCACCCCCTCCTACCAAAACAGCCACAGGGCTTGGGCCCACCCGAGTGTCAGCCGCTCCTTCCTGGGGAGGTGAGGGAGTACCACTGCCTCCGTCAGGCCCTCGGGTACCACCTCTCCCGTTCACACGGGGAGTCGAGAGCCACACCACAAGTCCATTTTCTAGAGCCAGTGCTTGGTCCTCCTAGGCACTTCCACATGCTCTGCAACGCGGATGCTTTTAGCACTCCAGCCAGGCGGGGACACTGAGACCCAAAGGCATTTTAATTCACCCCAAGGCAGAAGAGCATCTTGTGGCACAGCCAGGAGCAGAATCTGGACTCACCCCACGGCATCCCAGCTTAGCAAAGCTCCCTGAGCCCTTTCTTCTGCAGTAGCTGTTGGCACATCACTGCACCAGGCACCTGCACCGGGCTGAGCGCTCTCTGCACCCGGGAGGAAAACACCAAAAGCAAGAAGCATTCAGGGAAGCAACAAGAAAATGCTCTCCTGGGAGACCTGAGCCCGAGGTTTTCCCATTAGACTATTTTTACAGCTGGGGAAATGAAGCAAGAAATGGCCCTCAGCCATGGAGTTAGGCACTGCCAGGAGTACAGCCAGCTTTACTATCAGATTCACGTGCCTTACTACTCTGAGCAGTATTTGCACCTTTAGTAACTTCTCCCACTTCAGCATGGACAGTGCAGCACAGGCAACCCAGCGAGGCTCTGCTTAGCGATGAGGTGGCCAGCCCAAGGGGACAGCCCAGGAATGGCCAAATGGCCCAGAGCTGCCAAGGAGGTGATGTGGACTCAGCTCCAGCTGTGCCAAGATACCACAGGATTTGAAAAAAGCTGAGAGAAAGAGAGCAAAGGCGGCTCTAACCAGTGGAAATAACAGAGCTCCTAAAATCACAGCCCTCTCCTTAAGAGTTTTTCCATTATACTGCTTCTCAAGCAGCAGGGCTGGCGGGTGGGAGAGGGGGGAACAAATTGCACAAACAACTCACGATACCACGATAAGAACATTTGATTAAGGAGCACTTCAAGGAAAGTCCTTAACCAACATTTGAAGGACCCCTAATATATGTTTGCAGTCATGTCTGGAGCTAATTTAAACAAAATGTTTATTTGCACACCCAGGTGAGAGTCAAATTATGAAGCAAAGCCTTGTTTTCTTCCACAGCTTTCCCTTAGGTACACAGTCCCCGCTACTCAAACTTCTCCCAGACCTGTCTGTGGGAATAAAACTTTTCCTCCCCACCTGCAAGCCATCGGGCTCGAAGTGCTCCTTTGCTCGGTGCAATCACAGCCCTGAGTGACTCTCAGAAACCCTCTCCCTTCTCAGCCCAATCACAAAAAAGCAGCACAGCTTGAATTTCAAACATTTTTCTTGAAGCTGAACAACCCCAAGAGCTCTTCAGCAAAACCACTTGATGAACAAGCTTGGGAAGAACCTCACATCTGGAGCGGTGGCTGGCACAGTGGAGGAAGCCGCATCCCCCCGGAGCTACAGCGTGGGAGCACGCAGGGTAGCTGCTCCCGGTGAATCGCGCCTCCCTCCCGAAAACCACTGCTCCTTGAGCTTTAGGGCAGCACCGAAGATCTCAGGCAGCCACTGATGAGGTGAGTTGTTCCAAGTCTGTCTTCTAGCTCTTCTTCAGGAGGTTTCACAAAGCAAATCTCCCAACAGGCAACGAGAAACTCCCAGTTTCTGCACCCCCGCCAGGTGCCCCAGCAGACCCAGGATGCCAGCTCCTCTTGGGTACCACCACTGGGAGAGGAGCCCAGCTCTTTGGGGGGGCAGGACAGGCGGCCAACCTTCAGAGCGACAAGGATGAGCAGCAGCAGCACAAGTTCTGGGCCCAGCTCTGTTTAACATCTTTACCAATGATCTGGACAAGGGGATTGAGGGCACCCTCAGTCACTTTGCAGATGGCACCGAACTGGGCGGGAGTGTGGATCTGCTGGAGGGGAGGAGGGCTCTGCAGAGGGACATGGCTAGGCTGGATCTATGGGCCAAGGCCAATTGGGTGAGGTTCAACACGGCCAAGGGCTGGGTCCTGCCTTGGGGTCACAACAACCCCACACAACGCTACAGGCGTGGGGCAGAGTGGCTGGAAAGCTGCCCGGAAGAAAAGGACCTGGGGGTGTTGGTCGACAGGCGGCTGAATAGGAGCCAGCAGTGTGCCCAGGTGGCCAAAAGGGCCAACAGCATCCTGGCTTGTATCAGGACTGGTGTGGCCAGCAGGAGCAGGGCAGTGACCGTGCCCCTGTCCTGGGCACTGGGGAGGCCGCCCCGCGAATGCTGGGTTCAGGGTTGGGCCCCTCACTCCCAGAAGGACATGGAGGGGCTGGAGCGTGTCCAGGGAAGGGCAACAGAGCTGGGGAGGGGTCTGGAGCCCAAGGCTGCTGGGGAGCATCGGGGGGAACTGGGGGTGTTCATCCTGGAGAAGAGGAGGCTGAGGGGAGCCCTTATGGCTCCCTACAACTGCCTGACAGGAGGGGGGAGCCGGGGGGGGATTGAGCTCTGCTCCCAGGGAACGGGTGATAGGACGAGGGGAAACAGCGTCAAGTTGTGCCAGGGCAGGTTTAGGTTGGACATTGGGGAAAATTCCTTCCCCGCAAGGGCTGTCAGGCACTGGAAGGGGCTGCCCAGGGCAGGGGTCGAGTCCCCATCCCTGGGGGTATTAAAAGCCAGGCAGACGCGGTGCTTAGGGCCAGGGTTTAGTGGTGGGATGGCAGGGTTAGGGGAACGGTTGGGCTTGATGATCTTTAAAGGGCTTTTCCAACCTAAATGATTCTGTGATTCTATGGGTTGCAGACGTGAGTGGGAGCGCGCACCCTCCGACGAGGATGGCACCTGCATCGCTGCGCTGAACTCCAGACTTTGTGGCACCCACCACAGCAGTGAAGTCCAGCACAAAAAGTACAGGTGGAAACTGCAACTCATGACAGAAGTTCATTTTCCCTTTACCAAAAGTAGAACTATTTCAGTTGTACTCCAAAAGCACTCATCAAAACAGCCTCTACAAAACATTCCTTCTCGAAGGAAGAAAACTGAAACAGGTTTGGAAAAAACAAATCCCTGCTGAGTCATGGGTCCCAGCAGGAATCTGATCCGCACGCCCCAGGCAGACCTTGAACACTTCTGTTACGCCTAGGAATGACTATTGAATATTGAAACACTCAAATTTTCAAAACTCTACATCTCTCTGGTGTTAGTTTATCTTCTGTTTTTCCTCTGGTATAAAGTACGTTTTTTTATCGGACCAGGACTGAAATAAAAGGTCACTTTCACAAATTGCTTGGATTTACCACAATGTCCTAATAACAGACACAAACATTTTAAAAAAAGACTTCATCATAAGCTGAAACGTGCAACAAAGTTGAATTTTCAAAACACGCTTTTGAGAGGAACATTTTTTACTGTTCAATATTTTTCCTGGCACATCGATATTTCTCCAAACATTTCAGATTTGATGAAAAAGGTTATTTTATGAAAAAGATCCCCTCGTTCGCGATCTCTTCTTGACTGATTGCGTGAAACCACCTTACAATGAGGCGTAACTATTGATTTAGCTAAAGGTGGTAAGTGGGTGGTGATTAGAAGACAGCTTTTTATCTACTCTGGGAGAAACACACGCTCCCACCAGCGCATTCCACGGGGCGTATAATGATGATGCCACCGGGTCACCAGAACAGGTCTCTCCCTGTCTGTATCCCTACCAAAAATCATTGCCTGGGAAGGCAGTCTTGTATTTGCTGTTTCAGTGCACTCACAAATTTCTCATTTTCTTCAGGTTTTGATTTTTTTTTTCCCCCACCAAATCCCAGCATGGCAGGGGTTGGAAGGGCCCTCCGGAGATCACCCACTCCAACCCCCCTGCTCAAGCAGGCTCACCCACAGCAGGGGGCACAGGACATTGTCCAGGTGGGGTTTGAATATCTCCAGAGAAGGAGACTCCACAGCCCCCCTGGGCAGCCTGGGCCAGGGCTCGGGCACCCTCAAAGTACAGAAGTTCTTCCTCACGTTCAACTGGAACCTCTTCTGCTTCAGTTTGTGTCCATTGCCCCTTGTCCTGGTGCTGGGCACCACTGAGAAGAGTCTGGCTCCATCCTTGTGACACCCACCCTTAGATATTTGTAAGTATTTATTTATTGTAAGTAATTTATTCTTGGGAAATACAAGGGCCCAGCACCTCGCACGCCACCACCACTTCACAACAGCCGCGCCGGCGAGGGTTCACAGCGAGAACTTTAAGGTGACGGATGAGCCAGCGCACTCATGCATGGCACCACCTCACATCCAGCAAGCAGAAACAAGGCCCGTCACGGGGGCGTGCAGAGCCAGGCCACGGGTCCCCTGCTTTTATTCTTTTATCCCCCTGCAGTTAGCCATCTGTCCCAAGGGCTCGTTAGCAGAGCCCTGCAAACTGTACCGGCTTGCGTCCGGCTTGGAGTGCAGCTGTACCTAGAAAAGCACAGCTGATCCCACCCAGACACTGCTAGGAATGCCTACCGACGGATGAACGCCTGTCTGGCCGAACAGGCAGCACGCTGTGCCCGAGCAGCCCCTGCCAAGGTAGCACCCCAAACCTACCCGCTGCCCAGACCTGCCCCCCAGCACACACTGGTCCTGGCAATTTCACTGGAGTCCTCAGCCACCTGCTTTAAATAAGCATTTCCCTGATTTCCAAGAGCATCATCCCAGGTTTGATTTAGCCCAATTTGTCCTAAATCGATTTCCCATTCCTCTTGGCTTAAGGGAAGAGGAAAAACAGACTGGAAGAGTATTCCTGATTCATGCAGCGAAGCAGATCGACGCTGTTCCAAAAACATAAATGTCTTGCTGAGGCAGGGGCATCAACAGGGGATTCCTACTTGTGCCTGCGGGGAGGAGGCTTTCCTCCAACGCCCCTGCGTGCTCAGGACCAGGCAGGACCACAGGGCTGCTTTATCCCCAGCCCCAGGTGCTCACACCCCTGCTCCCAGCTGCGATGGGACGTCACCCTTCAGCAAAGGACACGTTCTGGCTATGTTTGCCTTTCTGCCTCTTTTCCCAGAATCCAATTTAAAACAAACTTTATTGGCACTAAAGCTAGATCATATGAAACACACTGTATAATACATTAGAGGAGAGAGCGAGCCACCTATCTCTACGTGATAAACACCTATATATAGGGCTCAGCACCTACCTTTATTGCTGGCATTACACACTGCTTATCCTTCTGCCTTCCCTCCTGCTGTCAGGCTTGGCTTTTCAAAAACACCTAGGGAGGGCAGGTGATCAAATACCCTTGGAATTCATTAAGATGCAAGTCAGTAAGATACTTGGGCTCCACTGAAAGTCCTGCCATTAAACATGGTATATTAAATACAATTTTACCTTCACATTACGCCTCTCCTTTCAAGGGAGGCCAAACCACTTTGCAAGCACGACTTATGCTGCCCTTGCTTCGCCTGCAGAGGCATATCTGGACAGAGAAAGTGGCTGCTATTCAACATCCCCCACGGCAGTCCAGTGCTGACCTTCCCCGGAGCTCAGAAGAGGTGCCACCCCGGCAGCATGCCCGTCACCTACCCTGGCAAGCAACCCCGTCACCCACCCCGGCAGCATCCCTGTCACCCACCCTGGGTCCTACAAGCTCTGCTGCCCCTCCTCTTGGAGGGAAAAGAAAAAAACAAAACACATCACTTTCAATGAGAAAAAGTCTCCATGAGACATTATTCTCAGCCAAGTGCCTCAACCCATCCATTCGCTGGGCGCAAAGTCTTTTCTACAAGCAACTACCACTACGGTTCAAGGCTGGCTTCCTTCCCAGGGCAGATGGGCAGGAGCAATAGCAATTACAGACATACAACTATTTCCTACTCTAGCAAAACCCAAACAAAATAAAACCTGACACCTACAGTGGTTCTAGTACACGTGGGTATAAGTTCAATTTAGTTTAAAGAATCATAGAATCGTTTAGGTTGGAAAAGACCTTTAATATCATCAAGTCCAACCGTTAAAGAAGAAGCACTGGGACAATGGAAATACTTAAAATCACCAGATCTGCTTCCCTCTTTCCTGGTGTAAATGCCACGTTACTGGCCACATTCAAGTAGTATGATATAAAACGTGGTAGTTCTTTGGCATCAGTATCCATCCTTGCATGTGGACCCACAAGATTTCTTTTCTCTCTCTCTCATACCACAAAACAACTTTTAATCTTCATAAGCTACGGTGCCAGTTCAAAACGGGACAAAAATCAAAATGCATTGGACATTCTTCGGTGCTGGGCTGCTGCTACACAGATTAGAAAGTGTCAGATAGCAAAGATGATGAATCGATCGGCACCACTGTGCGTGGTTGCAGAAACCCGGTCATGGAGCCCAGGGCTCACGGGAGCCGGGGAGATCAGACCTGGCGTGTTTGCTCTGGCTGCTGGAGCACATCTCTGCGACCCAGAGAGGTCCACAGCAACCCCACCAGCTTCCTGACCCCTGGGAATTATTTTCTTTCTTCCTTCTCATTCATAGGAAAGACGCTTTCCACCTTACCTCTTTGCAATAGGGAAGATGTTGCTAAATTTGCCCTGGACCCTAACAACGATCCAACATTAAGCTTTCTTTTCACCCAAACTGCGGCGGTAATATCTCCTTAAAGTCTGCGGCAGAGCAGAATACTTCCCCGGGATTTTTGTGCCAGCCTAGTTCAAATCTTCCTGTAATCTTCTGCCTGTCTCATCAGTGATGCAGAAATGCTGTGGAGATGCCAGACGTATCTGTGTCGTTGTCACTCCAGTCCATTAGCTCCATCTCCAATGTGTATTTTTCCACTCATGCCAGAAATCCAGTTGTGCAGATGAGCAATTCCCTTACCCCAGGAGCCTGCAAGACCTCTGTGACACCAGAAAAAGGCTTCTACAGGGCTTGGACCGATCATTGCCAGGTAACGGGGCAATGGCTTGCTGAACCACAGATTAATTCCTACCCACACTTTAAGTCAGAGATCCCTGTGCCTGGCAAAGCCACCTCCCTGGCTGCAAACATAAAAATGCCCACCAGAAAGCAAGAAGAGAGCACTCAGGATGAGAGCAGATTTGTGGGGGACAGGAACGCCTGGCAGGGAGAGGCAATGGAGAGGAACAGGCAGAGAGGGCAGCGGGAGGTAGAGCAACACAAGGGCTCGCTGCGGGCATCTCAGCTCCTCTGCCCGGCAGGGGGCACGCAGCATCCCCCAGGGCTGCTTCTTTCGTAAGCAACCCTCTAAAGCAACCACTTCACAAGGTCACAGCAAATTGCGATAAGAGGTTTTGTCCGAGCGGTCCAGACTGGTCCCAGAGGACAGATCCACATGCAAAACGGAAGCGACTGAGACTTTCCCCATATCAGCGCACAGGCAGCAATGGAGATCCCAGCTCCCAAATCCACAGGCTCTACCTCCTCCTCTCCCGACTCGGTGCATGTGACAAGCAGAGACCTGAGCATCCCGGCAAGGTCCTGGAGCTGCTGCCCTTGCTCCACCCCACACTGTAAGCTCAGCTGCATCCAGCCAGAGACGGGGTTCAGCCCCTAAACCTGCAATCTTCCAATTCTCCTTGACTTGAGGCAGTTTTAAAAAGCAGTTCAGCACTTCAGATCACTGAAGTGTAACCATAGGGTGCCTTATCAAGGGGTCAAAGCAAGGCAAGCACATCAGTAAAGCTGGGAACATCACATCTGTTCCCAGGATGCTGGGTACGGGGCATTGACCTGGGGATTGCCCCTCAAACACACTGCCCTCTAATTTTAGTAAATGGTACAGGAATCCAATTCAAACCTTGCCTCCAAGCAGCACAGTATCTTGCCTGGATCCAACACAGCCCCCAAACGCACATGGAGCAGAAAGTTTGGGATACAGCAGCAAGGGCGTATTCCCACTACCCGCTTGCTCTCTGGTCTGTAGAGCAGGGTGCGTACGAGCAGCCCCGGGAAGAAAGGGTTCGGAGGCGCATGGCTGGCGGGGGGCACTGGGCTCAGTCTGCGTGCACATGGCTCGGCCGAGATTCGGCTGCAGTAACTCAAGGCACACTGTGGTGCCTTGAGCAAGGAACTGCACCCGAGCACCTGGATTTGCGAGAGCAGCCTGGGGACTCCCACTTAGGAGCATTGGTCCTTGCAAACGTCAGCCCCTCTGCAGTCAGAACTGTCCCTCTGCACAGTGACAGCTTATTTTTGCAACAACTTTCAATGTGGACTAGCTCAAAACAGTATTTGGGGCAGTGCTGTGCTTTCCCCCCTTCCCAAAGTATGGAGGGTCCAGTCTGTGTTAACATCTGATGAGAGCACCAAGTTCCAAGCCTCTGACCAAACAGCCTCCCAAATTTTTATATAAACCATTTTGCCCTTCACAGAATCCCAGAGTCCCAGCATGGCAGGGGTTGGAAGGGACCTCTGGAGATCACCCAGTCCAACCCCCCTGCTCAAGCAGGCTCACCCAGAGCAGGGGGCACAGGACATCGTCCAGGCAGGGTTTGAATATCTCCAGAGAAGGAGACTCCACAGCCCCCCTGGGCAGCCTGGGCCAGGGCTCGGTCACCCTCAAAGTACAGAATTTCTTCCTCATAGAATCATAGAATGTTTTGGGTTGGAAGGGACCCCTAGAGGTCATCTAGTCCAACCCCCCTGCAGTAAGCAGGGACACTGCTAACTAGATCAGGTTGCTCAGAGCCCCATCCAACCTGCCCTTGAATGTTGCCAGGGATGGGGCCTCCACCACCTCTCTGGGCAACCTGTTCCAGTGTTTTACCACCCTCATTGCAAAGAATTTCTTCCTTATATCTAGTCTAAACCTACCCTGTTTCAGTTTAAAACCATTACCCCTTGTCCTGTCACAGCTGTGTCTACTAAAAAGATTTTCCCCATCTTTCCTATAGGCCCCCTTTAGGTACTGAAAGGCCGCAATCAGGTCTCCCCGCAGCCTTCTCTTCTCCATGCTGAACAACCCCAACTCTCTCAGCCCTTCCTCGTAGGAGAGATGCTCCAGTCCCCTCATCATCTTTGTAGCCCTCCCCTGGACTCTCTCCAGGAGTTCCTCATCCTTCTTGAACTGGGGAGCCCAGAACTGGACACAGTGCTCCAGGTGGGGTCTCACCAGGGCAGAGTAGAGGGGGAGGAGAACCCCCTCGCCCTGCTGGCCACGCTCCTCTTAATGCACCCCAGGATGACGTTGGCTTTCTTCATGAAACAGCGTATTTGATGTGGTTACTTTACAGCCCCAGGCAGCCACATGGATAAGGCCATCACTCATTTTGGTCCCAAAGTCCATGACCAAACCTCTGGCTGCTTTTCCACAATCAAATGCTGGGCTGTGCCCTACACCAGAGAATAGCACAGCCCTCCCTCTGGTTACTTGGAGCACAGTGAATTAATTGAGGCGTTGAATTAGTGAGGTTAGATCCAATTAGCCCCATTTGACCCAGATGCTTTAAGCAACATTTTTCTAATATATTTGAGCTGGTTATCATACAAGGTCATCTTGGCACCGGGTAAAAAAAAAAAAAAAAAAAGCTCTGTCTTAGAGCAGCTTTTCCAGGTGTGTCTCCTTGACCCTTTGGGATATGTTTTCATCCTTCATGTGGGTGATGTGCACAGATGCAAACAGCCAAGGAGGAAAGAGCAGCCCAGGACTTGGGAGATCTTCCAGTCAGGAGCAACTCCTGGGTCTTCACTGCTCATTGATGGAAAACGTGTATGGGCGCTCATCGCTTCCTTCTACCCCACCTACTCCAAGCATAACCTGCTCAGGACAGAGCCTGAGTTTAATAACACCCTTTGCACACTGAGACCCTGGCCCAGAAGCAGGGGCAGCCCCAGACCTACCATTGCCCAGATGCCACAGCACATTGAAGCCAGCAACGTACCTGGATTTGACCACAATTTCTTTTGTGGAGACACTTCACCTTTCTCACCGAAAGAGTAGAAGGAAGGAGGAAGAGGGAAAGGTATTGCAAAAAGTGTACAAAAACTCCAATAAAGCTGAAATAGTTTTTCATTATCGAGGAGTAACTACTTGCAAAGGGTGAGAGCACCCACAGCAAGGAGCAGCAGACCTCGCCCCAGCCGTTCGGATCCCAACAGCTCTACGACGAGTCACCAGGAACAGTCAAAATGCCTAGCCATGCAAGAGGCAGATTGTAGCTCTATCACTGTAACCTCTTCTCTTTGAAAGCAAGAAGTTCTTTGAAGATCAAGCATATGCAAGTAGTAAAAAAAAATAAAAATCAGTAGGTGAGGGGGAACTGCAAGAACAGTGAAGCCATTTCCTGGGAAAGAGCAGCAGACGCAGAACGAAGCAAGTGATGATGCTGGTTCTGTCAAACAAGAAGTCACAACTGCAGCTGAACGACACAGATCAGCGAAGGACCAAGCCACACCAGCCAGGCATGCAGCAACCCTGACAACCAGGGGCCTAACAAAAATGAAAGAATCCGCAACAAACTGTTTCTGTTTTCCTGAAAGAAAACGTGCAATTACGTTTTTTCTAATGAGAAATGAGAAAGCAAAAGAGGTTTGATTTTTTTGAACCACCAACCCCCAAGTTCAATGTGTTAGTTTATTGACATTCCCAGCAACATGTTCCAGAACGGTACTGCAAAACCCAACGCTGAAGTGGAAAACACCAAATTCTCCAAATTTTCATTCTATGACCACTACTTTCAGCACATCAGATGTTCTTGTCAAAGTGTCAGGTACTGAAATATTAAAGGCAGCTGAACATTAGCCAGCAGTGGCCAAGAGGGCCAATGGCATCCTGGCTTGTATCAGGACTGGTGTGGCCAGCAGGAGCAGGGCAGGGACCGTGCCCCTGTCCTGGGCACTGGGGAGGCCGCCCCTCAAATGCTGGGTTCAGGGTTGGGCCCCTCCCTCCCAGAAGGACACGGAGGGGCTGGAGCGTGTCCAGAGAAGGGCAACGGAGCTGGGGAGGGGTCTGGAGCCCAAGGCTGCTGGGGAGC
>JAKFQP010000261.1:421806-637279 GCA_023375905.1 Nycticorax nycticorax
GGTGTTCAGCGTGGAGAAGAGGAGGCTGAGGGGGGCCCTTATTGCTCCCTACAACTGCCTGACAGGAGGGGGGAGCCGGGGGGGGGGGGGTGTCGGGCTCTGCTCCCAGGGAACAGGGGATGGGATGAGGGGAAACAGCCTCAAGTTGTGCCAGGGCAGGTTTAGGTTGGACATTGGGAAAAATTCCTTCCCCACAAGGGCTGTCAGGCACTGGAAGGGGCTGCCCGGGGCAGGGGTTGAGTCCCCACCCCTGGGGGTATTTAAAAGCTGGGCAGATGAGGTGCTTAGGGACAGGGTTTAGTGGTGGGATGGCAGGGTTAGGGGAACGGTTGGGCTTGATGATCTTTAAAGATCTTTTCCAACCTAAACGATTCTGTGATTTCCCCAACTCACAACAAAACAGCCCCAAGCCCCATCACTAGATCCTAACAAGGGGGCATCACACGACAGGGCCCCATGGGGTGTCCATTCACCTCTCCATGTTCATCAGCACCGGGGCAGAGCTATACCCTCTAATAACAGGGCTCAGGTGCTTGAGGTCCCCTCTTGGGGCTTCCCTCATCACTGCAGGACTGGAAGGACCTCAGGCCTCCCCAGGGACCACACTGGGGGGACCTCCTGTGGGGCAGGGCAGCCCCCCAGCTCCTCATATAAACAGCACCCACCACATGGGACTGACTTGGGACATCATCTCTCCATGCTCCCACAGGAGTCATGGGAGAACGCTGGAAGGTACAACCCTTGCAGGGCTGGGATGGCTTTTTTCCCCATCCCTAAATACAGACGTAAGATAGATCAAAATAAGCACACTCATTGATTACGTGCTCGTGACTGCGAAGGAGCGTTACGTAAGCCAACCATGAACCCTTCCTGCCTACCTTTTTTTATTCATCTTTCTCTGACATCCCCTTATTATCACCGCCGAGCCTAAAGAATGCAGTTAAAGCTAAAAGTCTCTTAATTTCCTTCCCTTTTTCTGAACAGGTTCCACTATTTTTATTTAAAAAAAAAAAAAAAAAAAAAAAAAAAAAAAAAAAGAGCCCTGAAATGGAACAGTGACTGCAGCCACAACTTCCGCAAACACAATTTGATACGCAGGAACAAAACCCCAGCCCAAATCCAGGCTTCCCAAACACACAGCCTCAGCGATCAGGGAAATGGAGGGTGTTTGTGCACAAAGCTACAAAATGAAAATTAAACGTTGTGTTGGGCCAAGAAGAAAGCAAACTAACAAGGGGCTATTTCTTTCTGCCTGTACCAGTTTCAGCTGGCTGCGTTACTTCCCGCAAGCCACTAACGCAGCCTAATTGGGAGGGGAGGCATGTAGCACAGCAGTTGCTTAGCAAACTTTATCGTTATTTTTCATGAGGCTCCAATTTTCCCTGCTGCATTGGATTCATGGCCACTTGGTGTATTTTACTGTCCTCTGCTTTATTTTCTTTCCTCCCTTCTTCCTCATCTCTCTCTGCTCATTTTTTTCACAACACCCAGGTCTAGCTAGCAAAAAAAAAGCCTTCACAAGCCCATCACAGCCCACCCCAGCTACCAGTGAAGGTAGCCAGCAGAAGGCAACTCCTGCTAGACCCAGCAAAGAAACACCTTGATGAGCAAGGGGAAGGCAGGCTGAATCAGTGGTCCTGGTTCTGGAAGAGCTGAAGATCCACCTTGGACGTGGACGAAGCTAAACCTGCATCATCAGGGCCAACTGTCCAGCTTTTACCAGCTGTAGATAAAGTTACATTGGCTTTTCCTCATTGGGATGAGCCCAAAGCAGCTGGCAGGCTGGGAAACATCAAGACTGGCTCACATAGTAGAAAACCCTCATGAAGGGTGGGACTGGGATCCACCCAGCTGGACAGCAGCTCTGTGGAAAGGGACCTGGGGGTCCTGGTGGCCAACAAGCTCCATAGGAACGAGCAGTGTGTTGCTGCGGCCAAGAAGGCCAACAGGGTGCTGGGGGACATCAACAAGGGCATCACCAAAACAGATAAAGGAGTCATCATCCCACTCTGCTCAGCACTGGTCATGCCACATGCAAAATACTGTGTACTGTGTCCCTGCTATACAATAAAGATGTGGACAGGCTGGAGGGGTTCAGAGCAGGGCCACCAAGGTGATCCAAGGCCTGGGAAGCCTCTCTGAGCCATATGAGGATGGGCTGAGAGCTGGGTTTGTTCAGCCTAGGGAAAAGGAGGCTCAGAGGGGATCTCATCACCATGTACCAGTACCTAAGGGGGAGCTACAAGGACGATGGAGACTCCCTTGTCACAAGGAGTCCCATGGAGAGGACAAGGGGGAATGGACTCAAGTTGCTCTTGAGGAGATCCCGACTGGACAGGAGAGGGAAATTCTTCCCCATGAGAACAGTCACCCATTGGAATGATCTCCCCAGGGGAGGGGTTGACTCCGTCACATTGGACAGTTTCAAGCCTCAGCTGGACAGGGTGCTGGGCCATCTTGTCTAGATTGGGCTCTTGCCTAGAAAGGTTGGACCAGATGATCCTTGAGGTCCCTTCCAATCTGGGATTCTATGATTCTATGAGTTCTCTTCCAAGATTTCACCATGGGCTGTGGAACAGATAGGTCAAAGATTTTTCTGATGCACTCCCTAGCAAGGATGAAGGGACCCAAAGCCAGCCTACATCCCCTATACACCTCCCTCCCAGCCTCTGTTACAACACAGCCTGGAACAAAGCTGTTATTATTTCCTAATTAAGCACGAAGAGGTCCAACACTCCAACCACACGGTCAAAGGAAGATGATTCTTTGGAGCGAACCCTCGCTGGCTGGGTGCCAGCCTTCACGCGTGCCTGCGGACAGTGCTAAGGATTTATACACTTCATCTTCTGTCATTTTCTACCCCGGAGGAAGCAAGCCTCTAAATTGAATTATCACAAAGAAATCAATTCCAGATCAAACCTCTGTGAAATTATAATTGCTTTAATGATCTGCAGGCTGGAATAGACAGGGCCCAAGGAAAGCGTCATATACTTTTCCTCTTCAATTCATAAGGCTCCTATAGGAATCAGCCTTTGTTCACAGGGAGCATTAGTGTTTGCTAATTATGTATTAACTTAATCTACTATTAATTTTCAATTATTGTTATTACACAGGCACTTCCTTTTTCCCCAATGCGACTGCCATGCAAAATGCTGAATTCCAAACAGCTCTGCGGCAAGTTGACAGGCAGCGGCTTAGCCTTTAAAAAGGGAAAAAAAAAAAAGAAAAACCTTCAACAGCCAATTTTGATGAAGACATTTCAACCAAACAAAAATATATTAAAAAATAAAGACAGACACAGACAAACCTTTCTGACTCATCTGAAAATGTTCTCGGCAGCCTGCTTAGCCTAAAGGCTTGAATCACCTAGGTACACCATGCCTGTGGAGACTTTCATTAGAATTGACATTTTGACAACCGCAAAAAAACCTCTAACAACCACCCAACGCACAACATCACGGGCAGTTTAAAAACAATTATCAACCACAGGCCAAAGATACCCAGGGAAATGAAGTTTCACTACCCCCTCTCCTCCCTAAAGAGGTGGCTGAATAGTATGTTGAAAAAATAATCAAGTATTCTTCTTCGATTAATTATAGCTGCAAAAATAGCTCGGGATTTTTAGCATTACACATTAGAAAGAACAGAAGAGGCACAGCTGTGACCAGGGCTGGCCTGGATGGACAGCAGGAGCTCCTGCGAATGTGGAGGGATTTAATTCTTGAATTTCACACACATTCCAGAGATTCTGCTCATCAGAAAGCTGCTGGCGCTAAGGGTAGACCCTCTTTGCTATGGAAAACATCCAAGATGCCAAAGGGAGGAGGAAGCACCTGGAGAATGCAGCACATTTCAAACCCCTGGGTTTGGTTCGTCCTGCCTTTTTCACAGATGCTGGGGGAAGAGGCTTACGAGAGGGAACGGAGAACGCTTGCTTGCGGACTTCAGGCCAATCTGCAACGGCTTGGCAGACTACCCTCAGATTTTCTATGTACAGCTAGAATCACATCCAAGGACTAGTAAACTAGCGAGAGACTTTCCAAAGGCTTCAATAGCTTTGGAACAGAGAGGCTGACACGCTTCCAGTGCATTCAAAACAAGAAATTAAGTAATGCTGTGAAGCAAAGGCTTGGGAAGTGCCGGTGCCTTTGCTGGTGCACCATCACGCAGGAGTCATCCATCCGAGCGGAGACCAAACAGCGTCACAGCAACAAACAAAGCTCTTGCAACCACACACGTGTGCAAATCCTGCTAGGGCTGGGCTGCACGAGTACCGCAGAAGAGCCTACCTTCAGGCATCCTTCAGGGCTGGATGTTCACCTTGGTGGCTCATCTCTTTGAGCTCCTTACACTATTACTGAGCTGGGATCAGCCTCTCGCAGGTCAGTGCGGTGACAAAGCTGACTTCCCCACAAACTCGGGGCAGACAGATCACCCCAGAAGCTTGTAGCTACCCCACCCCCTGAAACAGGAGGTGTAACTTGCATGCGACAAAGAGCGGAGAAACCTTTGGACATGACTCCAGAAAGAGTAGGAGATGCCTGGTTTTTTGCAAGAATAAAGTACGAAGGCTACCTCATGAGGTCAGAAGGCTTCTTTTTAGCTGTGCGGGCCAGGTCTACTGGCTGCTGCTCTTCTTGCCCCGCTAAGGCCCTATTTATCACAGAGCTCCATTCTTCCATTACATTATTGTATATCAAAGCAGTCCTAGCTAAATCAGAATTGCTCCCATTTCATCCCAGAATATCAGCAAGCTAGGTTTGGCTTATCAGCTGTAAAAGTGTTTTGGCATGAGAAAGCTACGCTGTGAATAAAGTCTTCCCCATAAAAGGAAATACCTCCTTATGTGTAATGTACCTGGCTCCCCAGGTCAACGTTGCCTCTGCAGGTAGCCCAGAATCATAGAACGCTTTGGGTGGGAAGGGGCCTTTAGAGGCCATCCAGCCCAACCCTCCTGCAGGGAGCAGGGACACCTTTAACCAGATCAGGTTGCCCACAGCCCTGGCCAACCTGGCCTTGAACGTTGCCAGGGATGGGGTCTCCACCACCTCTCTGGGCAACCCGTGCCAGTGTTTCACCACCCTCATGGTAAAGAATTTCTTCCTTATAGCCAGTCTAAATCTGCCCTGGTTTAGGTTAAAACCATCACCCCTTGTCCTGTCACAACCGGCCCTGCTAAAAAAAGTCTGTCCCCACCTTTCCTATGGGCTCCTTTAAGCCCTGCAAGGCTGCAATCAGGTCTGCCCACAGCCTCCTCTGCTCCAGGCTGAACACCCCCAACTCTCCCAGCCTGTCCTCGTAGGAGAGGGGCTCCAGCCCTCGGATCATTTCTGTGGCCCCAAATCAGCTGGATTTTAGCTCGCTTGGACACCCTGCCTGCAGCAGGAGGTCACAGCCCTTTGGAGATGAGCACTGGGCCTCCTGGTCTGTCCAACATCTAACGCATACCTAGGGCAAACGAAGTAGTAGTGCAGATTATCATGGCCTGCCCAAAGTCCAGTAAGTGATGGAGACAGACAAGATTCCCCCTGGAATACTAACAGGGCTTGCCCAGCCAGCTATCTGCTCCAGCACGTGAAAGAGACAGGTGACAAATTTGGCCTGGAGAACTCTTGTCCAGAGCCGAAGAGACTGCCACTGCGAAGATCAAGAATTTGGCAAGGTGTGAAGACAAATTGGACTGTCAGAGAGATAAAGGCAACAACTCCAGATGTCTTCAACGGCTAGTACCTTCCACTACCATTTTTGTACTAGCGCCCATCAGACAGGATCCCAACCCCGCGGAGCTGGGGTGTGGGTCAGGAGGACAGTCCAGGTACCACTACACTCAAAAAGACACTTCTGTACAAAAAGCCCTCCAAGTCACCCAACTCCTTCAGCTAAGGTGTGGAACAAGATGAACATCAGACCGCGTTCACTGACACCTTTTCTGAAAGGGGATATCATCACACCCGTCAAGCACCCATCAACCACCAAGCAGTCGCCTCTGCCATTTGCCATCTCATCCACCTTTCTGGGAGCAAGGTGAACTGCGCTCCCAAAGAGGGTACTGCGAGCAGTGGTTGAGGCTGGATCAACACCTGGGTATTCTCCAGCTATCTTCCTTGCTCCGTGCAGCCTCTGTTCAAACGTCATCCTGATGCGAGACCCGTTTCTAATGCCAAGCTACGCTCATGTTCCTGTACGCTGCTCCTGGACCGCCACAGGAAGCCCCGCGCAAAGACATTGAAAAAAGCTTGACATCGGGCCAACATTTTAGTGACTCTCTTGTACCCATTTATGATACCCGCACCAGCAATGGCATGAATCAGAACACCGTGCTGGAGCGATCATGGCCACCTTGCACCCCCCATGCCAGAGGGGCTTGCTCACCAGCTCAGCTGGGAAATTCAGCCATAAGACTCCAACTCCGTCTGCACAGCGTATCTGAGCACCAGCGTAAGTTATCAATTCTCTCATGGACAGCACGCAGCCAAATCGAATGGGAAGCAGGGATATAGGGAGTGCCCACAAACAGTGAAAAGACACTTCATGCCGAAGCACAGACACGTGCTGGTCCTACAGAGAGTGAGGCTGGGGATGCATCCTCCCCTGACACCCCTGCAAAGCTCCCCAAACTACAGTTATCAAACATTTTAATATCTACCATAATTTTCCCATGCTGCCTTTCCAAGATCGTTGCTGTTACCTGCTTTACAGCTGGTGTAACAGCAAATGAGCACACAGAAATTAAAATGCACTCAAACCAGAGGAGCCATAAGGAACCAGAAGGATTTTATTGGCTTTTGGGGCCTAAAACAGAATGTATTTATTTTTTTTTTTAAGAAATCTAACCCCCCTTGCCTTCATCCCATACAGAGGTGCAGCACGGCGTTTTACAGAGACCAGCAGGCATCTCTGCAGTACACGTCTCCCCAGACACACAGGATAGGGTCACCAGCTCCCACCACCTTCTGAGATTTGACAGTGTTTGTTATTGGGTTTTTGACACTTGGGGCTCCTGAGGTCAAGCAATCTGAAATTCTTGGGGGTTGGTTGGGTTGGTTTTTTTCCCAGTGTCTGCTGCTAGCAGTCTTGCTAAGATGGCTGCAAGAATAAATCTTGCAGAATAAATCTTGCAAAAAGATCCCTGGAGAAGTTCAGGCAGCAAAAGGTAAAAGGGAAAGAAAAGTGCAACACTCAAAAAACAATACAGAATTTGAAATCATGAGACCACTTGTTATTTGAGGAGAAATTTATCCCAGAACAGATAAGGGTAGCAAAACCATCAAGAATATAAGATGTGGCTATGGAGAACAAAAGGTTAATGCAAGATATGTTACTCACGGAATATTGCAAGTAGGAAGAGTGATTTTTGATTCAACTTTTTAGCCAGTTGTGCCAGATTATTACCTTGAAAGGTATGAAATTCCGCCCAAGGGAAACATGCAATTGCGGTGGGATGGTACGGACGCGCAGGGCTCTTGCTGAAGTTCTGCACACGACTCCTGAGCCCTCCCCAGTTTACATCACTCAGTCACCATGAAACCATTGCACGTCTCCCCCTTTACAAGGCATAAAAAGTTGTTTCTCCCATCCCCTCAGTCCCTTGCCAGGGAGGACAGGGTGACACACACAGAGAGCCACCAGCACTTGAAAGCTTCAGCCTAGGCTGGTAGATCCCCTTACTGTCACCGCAATACAAATAAAAATAAAGTTTTTGTCCAATGGCTTGGCCTGGTATACTTTTTTTCTTCCTTTAAACCAAGCAACATGTGCTAATCTGCAGCTAAATCCCACAGTACAGGAAGCACTGCTGGCATCTGTAAGGAAATAATTCTTGTTCCAAGGGATAAATAAGATCTCATTGACAACATCGTGTCCTACCCTTATCTAAAGGAGTCTCGAGCTCTGCTAAATGGACAGGAGTCCTTGTTTTGAATGTTATTTCGAGGCTGGCCCCAGCTACACGCTGCCCACGGAGGAACGGGCTGGTTTTCGCAGGGTGATGTTTTATAGATGATACAGCGCTGCAGCTTCTGGGGCACGCTGCTCTGAAGAGCTGTTGTTTAGGAATGTGTTATTTTAATAAACTGGAGCAAGCAAGGGACACAGGACTCCCAGCTCTTGTGGCATTCCCCTGTGATTTAAGACCAGAATAACCCATGTGCGCACAGGGGCAAATCAAAGCACACCCTTGGGCATGCCTTGGTGTGGCAGCAGAAGGGCTGGCAGCCAGAGCTCCCCAAGCCAGCACCGCATCTGGATTCCGACTTTCTTTTAATACTACAGGCTAATGGGGACAACCTTGCTGAAGTGCTGGAGCAACAGAAGCGCCGCCCTGAACTCTGACAGTGATGGTTTGCTCCTGAATCAGCAAGAGGGACGAGTTCAACTCCAACGGAGAGGCTGCGCATGCAAAGACAGGGTGTCAAGCCCAGTCCCAAAGAGAGACGCCCTGCACTGCCTTGGCCACTTTGGCCAAGGAGCAGCTAGACAGAAAAGAACTGCAGAAGGTTGTTAAACTCCTTGCAGAGAAGAGCTGGAGGCATACAGCATGGCTGGTGGGATCAGAGTTACCCCAGAGAGCAAGTCTGGCAGACTTCTGACAGTCCTAGGACCTCTATGGCCCTTGCTGCTCTACCTGAGAGGTCATGCCTGGCCGTGAGGGAAATTAGTCCAACAGCTCAAGTACAGGACTGTGATTTCCTTCTAATTTTAGGAAGCAGGAGAATGAAGGGGCTGCTTGAGAAGCACCTTGGTCCTGGAGGCCAAACCACCCAGTAATTACAGAGTCTGCTTGCTGCAGAGCTACTGGCTTCCAAAGCCGTCACGCAAACACTGCTTTCCTGGCACCATGGGACTGGTTGCCTTGACCTGCCATGACCAGTCTCTGGACTGGGAGAGGCTCTCTGCTTGCCAGGTTCCTCCGAATGAGATGGTACCCACCACCCCAAGGGCAACCATAGCTTGTGTGCTCCACCACAGGACTGGTAACAGCACAGAGCCAGGCTTCACTTATCCGGATCCAGAGCAGTACCAAAGATGCAGCCATGAGCACCACGACAGTAAGAGTCAATGTCTTGACCTTACTTTCCAATGTCTTGAAAGTGTCCGTACACCAAAAGCCCTGTTTTCCAACACCCGAGCTTTAGTACCTGTGGCAACTGAGACCTTCAAGCCAAAGGTATTTGCTAGGGGGAAAAGCCAGCCCCAGCATCTGAAAAGCAAGTCTTTCCCCACAAACCAGATAAAGCAATGGTCACTTACCCATGACTAGAGGTCCTGATGAATGCAAAAGCCTACCACAATCCTTCTCTCCTCTGAATTTTGAGGCTATTAGCGGCACCTGAACTCAGACATATCCCATCCTCTCCCATCTAACTCTGAATTTACATAAAAGTAATAAAGGCTTTGTCCAGCTGCTGGAAGGCTCAGCCAGGCTCACTCCCTTTGAAGCACAAGCTTCATCCAAACCTTTCTCAAAAGGACTTATTGCCATGAAAATGGTCAAGATTACTTGTTTTGGTCAACACAGTCATTTTGCTTCTTACCTAAACGCAGGGCAGGGAATGACATTCTTCCTCCCTCCATTTTTTATTCTCTGAAAATCCAGAGTTTACACCCTGGTTTTAAAATCAAGTCAGGAGAAAAAATGCAAACCACTTCAGCTTCTCTGTTTGCTTCCCAACCAGAATAGCCAAGAGATGCTCAACAGCTCCGGGGACTCCACTGCTGTGTTCATGCCAGAGCCAGCAGCACGGCAGATTTGTACACCGCTCTGATCTCTGCCTTTATTTTAAACCGCCACTGCATCTCAGCTCACCTTCTGCCCAAAACAAGCCCAACAGATTTCCCAGGGGGTCTCCTGACTCACCAGCACATTTTCCTTTTCCTCCCAAAAATATGTTGTGACAACAGGGATTTCATTAGTTTCCCCTTAGTTTCAGTTGGTCAGCAGGGACCTCAGAGACTGCTGGCACTCGGGAGCTTCCCTAATGATGCACTGTTCATCCTACTTAGGAAGAAGGGAAAGTGCAGTCATAGGAAACATCTCACCCCTTGATTTCCTTGAGTTTTCCTTTTTCATTCTTGATTTCCTGAGCACGGCAAGAGAGCAATTAGCACAGTGGTCTCTCCAGCAGAGACGTCTGTACTGAGATGTCCTCACACTCTCATGTCATGTATTTACATGCTGGGAATCAGGATTCCAGCTGTAATTCTTGCAGAACAGGACAGACAGAAGTTTTACTCCAATTTCCCTTCAAGTGCTCCAGTACTTCCCTTTTCCAAACAACTCTGAGCAACTCCTTGAAGTCCAGAGTCCACTTCTGGGAAGCACAGGAAGCCTGGTACAACCATACCCAGTTTCCAAGAGCAATGCCCCTAAACCCATGGTTCAATCACAGCTGAGTCAGCTTCGGGTGGACCACCTACTCCAATTTACTGTTCAAGTCCCTAGGATCTGCTCATTGCTGAGAGGTCCTGCAGCGCTGGCTACTCATCCAAGCTGCTTCAGAGCACAGAACTTCACACCCAATTTCACATCTCCCAGGAGGCTGCTTGCACCTGGAGATGATCCTTCCTTTGCCAAGGGAAGAGCTGCCGATGATGTTCATTTGCTTGCAGGTGCTCGTCATCTGCTGGAGGAGGAGGTGACAGGTACAGCCCTTCTTCCATTTCAAACGTTTCCCCAATAGTCTCGCAGAGCAGGCAGATCAGCTTTAATACTAGAAATATCTTCCACACTGCATTGGATTGCATAAGGATGTTCATCTACCCATCTTCATCTGCTCTGATCCTCTGCCATGGTTTCAGTCACGGTTGCTTGCAAGGTCACTCTAAGCTGAGGAAAAATCATTTGGGTAGCAGAACCAGTTCCCTCTTCAGCTTTAAAATAAACCCTAGATCCTCTGTTTATCCATTTTTAATGGATGCTTAGGGTCCCATGGGGTCACATTTTCAAGTTTTTCCTCCACAAAGCTAGGAGCTTCCTTCAGTGAGAAACAAAGTTCTTGCATCATCATGTAACTTCAGGACTGAAGACAAAGAAACTCCCCAACACGTGGAAGCCAGCCAGCTTGGCTCAGGTCCCCTACTCCATGGACTGAAGTCAAATGAAGGAGATCAGAGCCTGTGCTCGAGTGGGTAGATTAGTAGGAACTCTATCTTTGAGAGCTTCACCCTAGTAGAGCATCTTCCATAAGACCAAACACACCTGGATCTGAGGCCATGTCCTTCAAGCAAAGGCAGACCATTTTAAAGGGTGTTATATCAGGTTCCTAACATGCTTCAGGGCACGACAGGTTGCCCGTTTGCAGCTCATTTGATCCTCTACCACAGCCAGAGTCAGAACACGTCAAGAAATCCCAGAACAGGATTGGGGGGGGGGGGGGGGGGGAGGAGGGAGAGCGATTTGCATTTTAAGAAATACAGCAACAGAAACCCAGGCTTCAGAGATTAGGAAACAGATTTTAGTCAGAGCAAACCAAGAGGCATCTGCTGGAAGCGTGGCAGAGGAGCTTTTAGTATTTTGAATGGTGATGCTAATCTGCTGTGACACGCCATCAGTCACGGATACACAGCTCAGATAAATCTTTCATCGATAAAGCTCGTTGTCACAAACCCGAAGCACGCGGCACAGCTAACACACCTCACCTGCACACCCGTCCCCTTTGGGGTCTTCCCTTAAGGACATCCCTTACGGCGCCGGCATGTGAATCCTGCGACTCTCCCTCCCTGGTTGCAGAAGGGAAACGCTGTCAAGTTTAGTCTTCATAAAGAAGTGAACACACATCTGACCTACATAGAGCGCACAGATGCGAGTCGCCTCACATAGCGCTCTGGAGATTATTTTTTTTTTTAATGCAAAAAAATTAACCACCACCTGCTTTGCCTGGGACCATGCAGGAACAACAGCCAGCTGTGCACAGGAGCGCTGCACCAGCCTTCAGATGGGAACTCGGCATCACCACGTCCATATTTTTTTTCAAATAATCTTGAAAAATCATCCATTGAAAAGTGTAAGACATGGCTTTTGTTACCAAGACCAAAAGCACCAGTAACTCTGGGCAGGAGTCTGAAGAATCAAATTCTGTCCCACAGGGGCCTTTGCAGTTTTGCATGATGGTTAATGGCACAAGCACAGGAACAGAGCACTGGATCTGCTGAATTTGAGGGAGGTTCTCCTCCCCCTCTACTCTGCACTGGTGAGACCCCACCTGGAGTGCTGCATCCAGTTCCGGGCTCCCCACTTCAAGAAGGATGAGGAACTCCTGGAGAGAGTCCAGAGGAGGGCTACAAAGATGATGAGGGGACTGGAACATCTCCCCTACAAGGAAAGGCTGAGGGAGCTGGGCTTGTTTAACCTGGAGAAGAGAAGGCTGAGAGGGGATCTCATCAACACTTACAAATGTCTTAAGGGTGGATGTCAGGAGGACGGAGCCAGACTCTTCTCAGTGGTGCCCAGTGGCAGGACAAGGGGCAATGGGCACAAACTGAAGCAGAAGAGGTCCCACTTGAATGTGAGGAAGAACTTCTTTACCTTGAGGGTGACCGAGCCCCGGCACAGGCTGCCCAGGGGGGCTGTGGAATCTCCTTCTCTGGAGATATTCAAACCCCACCTGGACGATGTCCTGTGCACCCTGCTCTGGGTGAGCCTGCTTGAGCAGGGGGGTTGGACTGGGTGATCTCCGGAGCGCCCTTCCAACCCCTGCCATGCTGGGATTCCATGTGATTCTGTGAATCAGGCCAGAAGTGCATCACCCCCAGCACCAGTGCAAACAACATTTTTATTTTCAGTAATCTGCATGCTACCGCACCACCCTGGTGACCCATCACAGCCCCAGTGCATTACTCATCTGTTGCCATAAGAAAATCCCAGTGTTTAATCTTGAGACAAAAAAAAAAAAAAAGTAGGAAAATAAGTAGGTGCAGCAATATGAAACAAAGTGAAGGCACCCCAGCCAGACCTGCCACATTCTAGGCAAGGAAGGTGCCTACCAGAGGTTACCTCTGCGAGCCAACACTAAGCCTTGCAAAAATAGCTGCTACGCTCCCGCACCAAGCTAAATCTCAGCGTCATATCGGTTGGAAAAGACCTTTAAGATCATCAAGTCCCACCCGTTAACCTAGCATGTATCATATGGGAAATACATTTCCCCAGAGTCCAGGCCTCTCTGCAAGGAAATCAGCTGAGACAGCCCCTGGGAATGGGAATCCCAGGGAAAGGCTTGGAAGGCTGGGCTCAGGCACACCAGGCGCTGCCACCCACTCTGGCTGCAAGTCGGATCTCTGCAGGCAGGGCTGAGGGAGAAGGGGTGGCAGAGCAACATAACTAACCTTGAAGAAGGTGAACTGGGAGCAAGAAGACCTGGCTTCATTCCCAGCTCCGCTCCCACACGAGGTCAGGCCAAGCCACGTGCCCTCCCAACCTTTAAATATTTAGAGAATAAACTCCAGGGCACAGTTACTTCTCACTGGCTGTTATGCACAGAGCTTCAGATACCATCATACTGTCAGGAAAGATATCAATGACTGGCTAGCAAGTCCTCCAGATTTTTGTTATTTGTTAAAAAAAAAGGGTTTTTTTTTTCCAGGGAGGGGACAAGAACCAGGATGACGGCGACTCTAGGGGGTGGGAATCCTTATCAATAGTTCCTGCTCTCCTTCATTCTCACTAGAAAACTTCAAACAAGCAAAATTCAAGGAAAATAACACAAATAAAGCAAATGAATCGGCTTGCATCTATTTTGTCAGCTAGTCTTTTGTCTACTCACTAGGGATTCCCCTTGCTCATGGCTGTGAGGCTCTGGAGGTGAAATAAAAAGATGACAAACTCCAGGGTAAGGAAAAAAAAAAAATAAATCCAAACTTACTGCCTGCTCCTAGCTGGAAATTTAGAAGTGTGATGGGTTGACCCTGGCTGGACACAAGGGGCCCACCAAAGCCGCCCCATCGCTCCCCTCTTTAACCAGATACAGGAGAGAAAAGTAGATCCAAAGGCTTGTGGGTGCAGATAAGGACAGGGAGAGATCATTTATCAGTTACCACCATGGGCAAAACAGACTCAACTTGATAAAATTAATTTAATTTATTACCAATCAAAATCAGACTAGGTGAGGATAAAAACTGCTGAATCTTAAAACACCACCACCCCCCTTCCTCCTGGGCTCAACTTCACTCCCAGATTTCTCTACCCACTTCCCCCCAGTGGCGCAGGGAGATGGGAATGGGGGTTGGGGTCAGTTCATCACATGTTGTCTCTGCTGCTTCTTCTTCCTCGGGAGAGGACTCTTCCCCTGCTCATGCGTGGGGTCCCTCTCACAGCAGACAGTCCTCCACGAACTTCTCCAACGCGAGTCCTTCCCATGGGCTACAGTTCTTCACACACTGCTCCAGCATGGGTCCATCCCTCCCATGGGGTGCAGTCCCTCAGGAGCAGACTGCTCCAGCGTTGGGTCCCCTGCAGGGTCACAAGTTCTGCCAGCAAACCTGCTTCAGCGTGGGCTCCTCCCCCCATGGGTCCACAAAGTCTTGCCAGGAACCTGATCTGGCGCACGCTTCCCACGGGGTCACAGCCTCCTCCCTTCGGGCATCCACCTGCTCCGGCGTGGGGTCCTCCACGGGCTACAGGTGGAGATCTGCTCCCCTGTGGGCCTCCATGGGCTGCAGAGGGACAGCCTGCCTCACCATGGTCTTCACCACAGGCTGCAGGGGAATCTCCGCTCCGGCGCGTGGAGCACCTCCTGCCCCTCCTTCTTCACTGACCTTGGTGTCTGCAGGGCTGTTTTCTCTCACATCCTCTCACTTCTCGTCCTGGCTACTAAGCTGCAGCAGGTTTCCTTCCTTCTTAAACATGTTATCCCAGCGGCGCTACCACTGTTACTGTTTGGCTTGGCCTTGGCCAGCAGCAGGCACAGGGAAAACTCCTGGCAGCTTCTCACAGAAGCCACCCCTGTAGCCTCCCCACTACCAAGACCCTGCTACACAAACCCAATACAAAAGCCAGGCTCCAGAAGCCGCAGTCCTCGCTCTTTGCAACCAGGCACAGGAACCCTGTCAGGATGGACCCGTTCCATACGGTGAGGACGGCAGCGCAGCGTGAGTGGAGGGCGTGAACATCCAAAAGCTTTTTCACTTCCCAGACAGTAACTCGGCGGATCTAAAGGCTGTTTTCCATCATCGCACAAAGCCTTCTCACTCGCATGACCCCTTGCATCACTGCCGGTTGCGGAGACACTTGGTAACGCTTCCCTTCTGTCACAACCAAGGAAAGAAATCAAAACGCGTCTCTGTCAGTAAGGCATTGCTGGGCTGCTTTGTCCAACTGCCTTTTGCCCCGAGTGACGGCAACTTTTCAGCCTGAGCGGGCTGTTGGAGCACGGAGCGCATCCTTTTTTGGGGACTTGTAGAGAAATGTAAACACACGCTATTTACTCCCTGTATAGGCTATAGATTGGCAACCCAGCTGTGAACACCTGGGGCAAGCTATAAATCACGCGCATGACTTAATGGGGCAAAGCACTCAAATAACTTAAAGCCTATGACTTGCTGAGCAGTAGTCCTGTGCACCAACACCTCGCAACAAGCTATAAAATACAGATGTTTACACTGCATACGTGGCTAAAACCTGTTCATTCTGAGGTCACGAGCACCATGTCTTCCCCTCCCCCCCCCTTGCAAACCGGTATTTGAGCAGGCATGCATCAGCAGCTAGAAACACACAAACCTGGATGGCGACGCGACACCTGCAAATTGAACTGCAGACAGAAATGATCACGAAAGCAATGGATGCAGAGGACAGCCCGTATCACGGGCACGCACGCAGCCTCCTTCTCCACTGCCCAGGCTACCGCACTGCTCGTTTGCTGGGCACCCTTCAGCTGGGCAACCCCCTCTGCACCCCAAGCCCTCCAGCAGCTCCTCTCACCAATATTTTGGAACATGCCACGGGAAGAAGGACGATCACACATCTAAATAACAAGTCAGAAATGCGCTCCCTGCCAGGTTAACTCCAGAAGGAGGTCAGTATGAGCTGTTACCATTGACGTGCTAACAAAAAAAGAGTATCTGCATGCATAAAGTAACCGGCAGAAGCATGCTATGTAATGATTTATTAAATTTTGCTTCCGGTTCAGCTGTAACTTCTGGGCTTTTCTGCACCGCATCAGCCACCTCCACCGTCTCCTGCTTGTTTTACACACGGGGGAAAAAAAAGTTGTGCTGTTGTGGGATATTTTTTTCCCAGCCCCGGCAGGTCTCAGTGTTCGAATGGGAAAGGAAGAGATCCGAAGTGTTTTCTCCAAACTACCCTGCCAGCAGCCACCAGCAACCGGGCATCGCTCCACTGCTGCACCCCACCGGCGGCACAGCATCCCCCGGCAGAGCCCTCCCTCCCTTCTTCGGCAAGCAGCAAGGAAAGGAAAGATCCCACTGCTGCGATAAGGGGAGAACAAGTCCTTTTTAAACAGATCTGCTCACCAGACAGAGCACTGGGAGCTTTTCCCTTGAAATCAAGTAGCAGTTTGACTTTTTTCTTTCCTGGAACTGGGAAAGTTCTTTCCAGCCTGGGCTGGACGGCAAATCCCAGAGAATCAGGAGCGATGCATGGGAGCAGAGACACGGGCTGATTTATGCTTGGGCTGAAAGAGCTTTGTTCTCCTGGACCATGTGCACAGCCTGCTCATTTGGGGAAGAGAGGTAACCAAAGATACCTTCTGTAGTGCCTGCTAGCAGAACAAAGATGAAGGACTGGAAGAGACGATCAATGTTTAAGTCCATCTTCAAAGCGATTTGGGGAGCTGGTGAAAACAAACAAGCGATCTGGGCCCAGGAGCCCAGGCAAAAGCCGACGACGAAATTGCTTTTTTTCCTTAGGCAAACAGAAGGCGGCCAACAGCTCGGTTCAGAGGGGCTGAACACTCTCTCCCCTCCTAACACAAGCAGGGCAGGAGACCAAATTTAATTTCTTTGTCACAACAACACAACAGCTTTAATTAAAATCATCTAAGCCCTTCCTGCCTCTCTCCTGCCACGAGGTGTGGTTCTGCTCGCAGGAGGTATTAGCAAACTCCGGCTTATTAACGTGCCCTCCCTGAAAAAGCTGTTTATAGCACGGTTGGATGAGGGGAGCCCGTCGGCAGGAAAGCACTCTGCTCCTAATTAAGAGGGAAAAAAACCCACAGAGCCCACCTTTGATGTGCATCAGGGCAGCAGCCATTCCCTGCACGCTTGCAAAGCTGTTGAGCAGCGTTAGCTTCACGGGGCATCCTTCCAGGGGAATTCACCATCAGATGTTCCTCTTCACCACCACCCGTGCGTGCTGAGATGCTACTGGAGGTACAGAAAGGACGCCGACTGCAAGAGATCAGCCCTACCAAGGATTTTTCGGTACTTTTATAAACGCAGACATTTCAAAGCCATGGTCTAGGTCCCCATCCTTGTGGCACCACCCATGTCTGCACAGAGATGTGGCACCCTCCCAAACCCACCGCGTGCGTGGCAAAGCATCACTTGAAATGCGTGAGCAGGAATAGGAGTTGCACACAAGACTAATTTCTGGAGCAAGAGCTATTACAAAATGAAGCCTAAGTTACTAGAGGGGCTCAAGAGGATTTTTGCAGCACTTACAGCTCTTACCAGCTCCCGAAAGCAGCCCTGCAGGCTGCTTTCAGGAGCTGGCAAGAGCTGTAAGCGCTGCACACGGCTGCAGAACCAACAGTCAGAAGCAAACACCCGTTTCACAGGCAGACAGGGACAGAAAGCAGGAGCTGTTGAACCACCAAACAGCCACAGCACTGCCCTCCCGGCAGGACCACGCTCGGTCAGACCATGCAGCACCATCAACTCTGCCATGTTATGTCCCAGAATTTCTCAAAACTATCTAGGAAAAAAAAACCCAATTATCTTGGACCACCAACCACCTGCAATATTTTACATCAGGGCCATATCTCAGACCGGGAGAGTCATCTTGAAGCCCTGTCAAGTCTGGGATGCAACTGAGGAGGAGAAGAGAGCGCAAAGGCCAAGCGCAAGGTAGCACAGACGCTGGCCAGCGGGCTGTCACTACCACGCAGAGCCAGGTGATCCAGGTCCAAACCTCTCCACTGGAGCACCAGATCATCCTTATTTTTCCAAGACAGTGGGCTCCATCCACACGTTCAGTTCCAAGGGCTACAACACCTCCCCTACGAGCACAGGCTGAGAGAGTTGGGCTCGTTCAGCCTGGAGAAAAGGCGGCTGCGGGCAGACCTGATTGCGGCCTCTCAGTAGTTAAGGGGCACCTATAGGAAAGACAGGGAAAATCTTTTTAGTAGGGCCAGCTGTGACAGGACAAGGGGGGATGGTTTTAAACTAAACCAGGGCAGATTCAGACTGGATATAAGGAAGAAATTCTTTACCATGAGGGTGGTGAAACACTGGCATGGGTTGCCCAGAGAGGTGGTAGAGGCCCCATCCCTGGCAATGTTCAAGGCCAGGTTGGCCGGGGCTGTGGGCAACCTGATCTGGTTAAAGGTGTCCCTGTTCCTGCAGGGGGGTTGGGCTGGATGGCCTCTAAAGGCCCCTTCCCACCCAAAGCGTTCTATGATTCTATGAAACAGAGCTCCCAGCCTCAGGCAGAGGTATTCTCCCCCCATGCAGGAGAATGGACAGAACTAGTGCTCCCCATGTCCTTTGGAAGGGAGCGTTCTTCTCACAAATGCTCCCAGGATAGTTTTCACAAAAAAAAAAAAAAGTTGCTAAAGGCAGAAGGAAAGCATGAGATTTAGACTAATAAGGACACCAAGAGCCAGGAACACCTGCAACCACCTCCTCTGTCCACCTTGTGTCCTTTGCCAGCCCAGTCCCAAACTCAGGAATTCACACGTTAAAACGAGTAACAGTGTTGATCTATTCCGAGCCTCCAGAACACGCGTCCACTGCCATCATTTCCAGAGTATCTTCTCTGGCAGAAGCTGTCACCCTTATTTCCCTGTTCAAGTATCCCTGCCAGAAGGCAGACCCCCAGGGAGAAGGATGCTCTCCCTCCGAGGCAGGCAGGACACCGCGGGCGCTGCTTAATCCCGGCACAGCAGGGGACGGAGCTGTGCTGCCTCAGTTACTGCTCCTGCTCACACATTTAGCCTCTCCGTTCCTATTCGGCTTGTAGCAATCAGAAGAGGAGTTCACATTCATTCGTACCGCAGGCTGTGTTTGTTGAAATACCAGCAGCTTGCAAAAGCATCAGATGAAGCCATGCCACTTTTCCAGCAGTTCGGTACCACCACGCACCACGTTGGGATGATGCTGCAGACTTCACTTGGGAATCACCGAATTCACACGGACGTAGCCCAGAGGTGCCCAAGCTATTTACCTCATTCTTGTTTTCTTAGGGGAAAAAAAAAAAAACCCAGACAAAACCAAACCAACAAATAAACTGGCATTGTGTTTCTTATTTTAAAACCAGACTTTTTGGAACACAAAAAGCACAGTTGTGCAGCATCACCGGCAAAGCCTACAAACAGATGTTGGGTAAATGAAATCACAGAATCACGGAATCATTCAGGTTGTAAAAGCCCTTTAAGCTCACCCAGCCCGACTGTTCCCCTAACCCTGCCATCCCACCACTAAACCCTGTCCCTAAGCACCTCGTCTGCCTGGCTTTTAAATACCACAGGTGCAGAAATGCTGCAGAAATGGAGCCCGGCACCCTGCCCTTCAGCTCCATCATCGGGGTAGAAGCAAAAGCTCAGAAGCCCTTAAATCGGCAGCGGGGGTGGGGGGGGGGATGCACATTCCCTGCAAAGGCAGGGCCAAGTCTTCCCTCAGGAGCTTCTCCCTGGCACATCTTGCTCTATTTAGTTTCAACATATTCTCAAGGCTTGCTTTAAAAAAAAATAAATAATAAAATTATTATTAGGTGCCAGAGCAGCAGATGCAGGACGCACCTGCCTCCAAAACAGCCGCAGCAGCTCATCGGGTCCCCCCAGCGCGGGCAGATCCACTCCGGGATCTCTTCACGTTGGAAGATACAAGAGATCTCAGCAAGCAGCACTAACAGGACTGTTCGCATTAAACAGTGTCATACAAGAGCCAAAAAGGTGACCACCGCCGCCCTCGGAGCCTTTCCCTGGACGTCCAGACCAAAGCACGGCACTGCTACAGAACGCGGCTGCCTCTGGAGGCAAGGTTCACTCCAGGGATCCCTCCTGCCCAGCAAGGACAGCTTGGGATGCTGTTAGCAAGACAATTAGATTTTAAGACAAAAAACTGTTCTCATTTTATTTAAGAAGTCACAACAGTACTCGCGGTATTTCACCCTTCTTAAACAAGAAGGACCTCGCGGGGAGCTTGCAGGCGATGCACCCGTGGCTCAGCACCATCCGTTACATCCTGCACGCTATCCCCCATCCCGGGCTCCGCAGAAGCCGCTTCTCTCCTTTGCCCACAGCCTGGCAACACCAGGGTGCTAATTCCAATCATTTTAAAGCTGCAAGAAATGGGAGAAGCCACCAGAAAAGCTTCAGCTTCGCTGTTTGCAGGCACGCTTCTCCCTGCAAGCTGAGGATTTCCTAAGACGTGCAAAAGAAAACAGTCTTTGCTCGTGGCTACAAGCCTCGGCTTTGAGAGTTCCAGCGCCTTAAATGCAAACCCAGACACTTACAAGCAGATGTTAATGCTGCAGAACACCAGTTCCCGGTCAGTCTCTGCCCTGGCGTCACCTCAATTACGCCTTTTGTAAAGCAGATACAATTCATTTTAGATCGGAGATGGAGCTGGCAGGCTCTAACTAAATATATGCGTTCAGGTGAGAACCACCCTGTAGTATTACTCACCGGAACAGGTACGCCAGGGCTGGTGGCAGAGATAAAAATAGCCCCAGTTCCCACTGCACCGAGGAAGGCGGCAGCATTCCCAAGCACAACAGCGAGATCAACTTAATCACAAACGACAACTTCTGAAAGCCTTTACTTCGCATTCATCCCGGGCATTTTTCTAGGCTGGTTTGAAAACAAAAGCTCTGCCTTCTTAAAGTGCAGTTTGCCTGAGGCACCTCAGAGAAAAGTGCCATAACTCAGGTCTGAAAAACGCTCCCCGGGTTTCGGATTCCCCCAAGACCCTCTTTGACGTTCAGCTTGGTTCAGATAACGCAGGTCAGCACTAATTCTGCAGATCTAGCCTCCGCCACCATAAAAAGCACACACTCAGGATTATTTTTTAAACAATACCATTAAAGCTCTACAGTCACAAAAAGAACTTGTTACTGATCTGAACAGTTCCTCCCTCCCTTTGCTTGGAATGCATGAGCACGAATAGGAGTTGCACGCAGGACTAATCCTTGGAGGTTTATAAACACTCTCCGGCAATGGGTTATTCTGAATTTCACCCTGCTTAGCTCCTTTCAGATTTTTTTTCCTAGCATGTTTTTCTTGCTGGGTGTTTTCAACCTTTCCATCGCAAACCTCAAGGCATGAAAAGAACGAGCAGCTCGTTTCAGAATCAAAACTCGGGCCCAAAATTTTATTCCTCGTTCCTTCTCCCCTCCACAAACCCTCTTCATTTCAGCATTTCTGCAATGCCTTCATGCTCCCTCCCAAGCAGCAACACGGCCCCGTGCCAAGTGAGACGGTAACTCAATGGCAGGGGCAAGGAGGGAAGCGCTGCAATCCTTCTCAAGACAGACACAGCTATTTCTAAAACCTATAAATATCATCTCGGATAACTCAGCGGTACCTTTAGTGTATCGAAGATTTTTGTAGCCGTAGGCCATTTTCTTTCAGTGGATGCAAGTTTACTTCTAGGTCTGAGGACTCCTTGTGTACATCTCCATCAACAAAGAACTCAAATCAAAAGAAGTTCTGTTGCTTTGATTGAATAATTTGGGACAAGGAGAGCTGAAAGCTCTCTTGGTGCTGGGAATATGTTAGAGTCTTATTTTTCTGAATGATCAAGTCCCATCACCTACTCCACATAAATTGTTCCCTGTCAAGAGCTTTAATCTTCTCTTCACAATCCCTAAATAAAACATCCTTCCAAACTGCGCTGCCTATTATCTGCCTTTTCTAAAGAAAGAGGTTCTTAAGAGACCCACCTTCAGCTGCTTTACCATTCCCCCGAAATCCACCTACAACAGCAGTGTGACAGAAGTAAAACACCAGCAATCCATCACAGGCACCGCGCAGAGAGCTAAGCAAGCGCCTGCCTTCACGTACCCACCTCACGAAGAAGGGAATTGTGCGCAGCCGAGCAGGATGCTGCTCACCCAAAACAAGAGTCAGAAAATGACTTCCAGAAACGTGAGCAACAAACCTTGTGACAAGCTGTCGCTGAGCACAGGCAGCCCAGGAAGGATGCTACGGAGCCCCGTCGCCGCGGTATAACCCGAGGTTTCGCTGGTGATACAGGCTCCTCGCCTCCCTGGTCACCCACGAGGAGCAAAGGCAAAAGGCAGGAGCTCTGCTGCTGGCTTTGCTTGAAAAGCAAACTCCTTCCCTGTCCTTTAGCTTGGAAGAAAATAACGCAAAGAGCCCAAGTCAGATGAAACCACAGAATAAAGAACGGGACAAAACACAAGTGAAGGTACCACCTCCGCCCTTCGCAGCTGCAAAAGGGAAGCCGAGCGTGGGAGCACCTGTGGAAGAGCTCAGGCTTGCCCCGTCCTGCAACGCAGCCTGCACCTCCGCCCCGTGGCTGCTCCTCTGAGGCGACAGCCAGCACCGCTCAAAGCCAAGGAAAAGGGGCTCGGCCCAAGCGCTGAGCTCCACAGCAAATCCCTGCCCGAACGCTTGCGCTGCTCCTCCAGCTGCGGAGGAAGGGCCGGCGGTGGCAGACAGGCACAGCCTGCACCGGCCCGGCAAACGCTGGCACCGCTACCGATTACCCTACAGTATTTATTTGCAGGGGAAAGACAGCAATGACTTCCTTAATATGAAATAAGAGGGGCTTTTTTTTTTTTTTCCCAGCCTCCAAAGTAAGCTGAAGTCAGTCGTGATGCTGCCGACTTTGGTCTCCACTGGAGCCTGTGTAGCAGAGCTACCAGAAACCAGAGCAGCTGCCGGAACGTGGGAAAGCCCCGGGAGCCCGCAGCCTGGCGCAAGCTCATGCCCTAGCTTAGCCCTACAGCCCAGATCGTCCCCAGGCCAAAAAAATAACCTGGAGAATCACACCCCAAAACACACCTGGGGCCATAGAGGTGCATATCCATACCCTCCTCCATACAGGCAGTGTATAGCTTCGCTTTCTGGGCTCTCTCATCATAAAACAGCCGTAGGGCTACCGCAAAAAGCCCCAGCCAAAACTCACCGGCTGCCTCGGGGACCGCCCCAGCCCTCCCGACAGCAGCCGGGAGCGAAAAACGGGAGTTTCGCCCGCCACCTCAAATACTTCCAGACACCACCGAGCCCAAGGCGCTGGCGAGAGAGGCCGTTCCCAAAGGCCAGGAGGTTGCCCCAGCCCTGCCCGGGGATTGCCCTTCCAAGGCCAGCAGGCAGGGGGGCGCCCCCCGAAGCCCCCGGAGCCCTCGCCGCGCTACCGGTACGAAGGCTCCGGCGGGGCTCCCAGCCCGCCCAGCGGGACCCTTCCCCCGAGCAGCCGCGGGCTTCAGCTCTCCCGGGAGCGCACACGGTAACCGGCGATCGCTGCGGACTGCCCCCCCCCCCCCCCCCCCCCCCCCCCCCCCCCCCCCCCCCCCCCCCCCCCCCCCCCCCCCCCCCCCCCCCCCCCCCCCCCCCCCCCCCCCCCCCCCCCCCATCCCCATCCCATCCCCATCCCCACCCCATCCCCATCCCCATCCCTATCCCCATCCCCATGCCCATGCCATCCCCATGCCCATCCCCATCCCCACCCCATCCTATCCCGCTGAGTTCCCCCAGCCCCACTTGCTCCTTGACCGAGCCGGGCTCACCTGAACCGCAGCCGGAGTTTGCGCTCACAGGGAGCGCAGCCCAGAGCGGGGTCTCCAGCCGGGGACCACACGCAGGAGCCACTCCGGGGAGCGGGGCTGCACCTCCGGCCCTGCCGCTCCACCTTGGGTGCTCCCTGTAACACCGACTCCCAGCTTGGCTGCTGTTCTGTGTGATTGCTGCCCACACTGACGAGGAAGAAAGCAGTTCCCTTAGGAATTGGGTGTTTTCTTACCCAAACTACTGTCCCACACCTCATCACTCACTAAATGTGTGGGAAGTCCAGGCTGAAAGCCTTGGCGGCAGAGGGGCAGGCACACACCGAGATGCCTGAGCGGTAACACTGGCAGCGCTGCACCCAGCGTCGATCGTGCACGCAGGTATAACGTGGCCACCGTGCATGGGAAGTGCTTTTGGGTCACTGGGACGTTTACTGCAAATAATTGTACACAACAGCTCTCCGCAGCTGAAGAGCAAGGGGCCCAGCGGCAGGAGCGACCACCACAGTCACACTCGCTGCAAGGCTTCAGTGTTCAAACATTTCTGGGGTCACGCCATAGCTCAGACGATTAATTGGCAATCAAGGCAGAGACACATCCCCCGCAAAGTATTTCTGCATTGATCCCAACATGACTCTGGTGGCACTGAGGGGCTCAGTTGCACAAAACTACCCAGCACGATGCTTGCTCCCACTGGGGCTGGTGGGAACAATGAGGCGCTCAGCAGATACCTCTGAAGGCTGGGTTCTGCAGTGGTAGGAGACCCCTGCATAAGGTGAACTCTCTTGCCAACATCGAGACCTGACTGACCGTGGGCTGGAGGCAAGACCTGGGTACCTACCAACCCAAACGTGAAGAATTAACTGTTCTTCAGTTTGATTTTTCTTGGGCAACTCGCGTATCTCTTCCAAGCTTCAGTTTTTCACCTGCAGAGTGGAATTCCCAAAGATGAGTTGAAAAGCAAAACCTCGTCAGCTTCCCAGTTTAACACACTTGGCTTCTCCCCTGAAATCCAGATACCCCAGCCTGCCATGGGACATTGTGCTCCCTCCCTCTCTCCTCGGAAAACCAATCTCCTCCTTGGGTTTTGCTTCCCACCATAAATCCACCCACAAAGGCCCCTGTAACACCTGTGAACTTCTGCAAAAGCAGGTGCGTCTCATATTAGTCCAGAATTAAATTTTCATTGAAACCTGATTTTCTTTAAGGTCCTATTTATTATTGCTTCACGATCACTTTAAAGACTCTGGGTGGGAAGCAATACAAAAGCATCTTTCATTATTCATTAAGGACAAATGATGCAGGGGTTTTGCAAGGGAGGAGAAAGTGCACGTACTTTTCTGCACTTAAAACAATTATTTCTTATTAATAACCCTGCAGAAAGGTGCCCCCGGAGAGCTGCAGTTCGGATGCTTTTGAAGTTAAGTCTCTTGATCACAAAAAGAATTATTCTTCCCCTCTGACTTTCCTGAGCAGAGATCCTGGGAAATGTTTTGTCATTTTTATTTTTTAAGAAGATTTAGATGATTGGTTTTGGGGGTGTCCCCTTCAAGGGATGGAAAAATAACAAAGTGGTAATCGTGGAGATTGAGACCTGTCAGGAGAGCAAAAAGCTGCAGCTACAGAGCAAACCTGCAGCAGGTTTGGGAGGAGCATTGGGTTGCCCAGAGAGGCAGTGGAGGCCCCATCCCTGGAAACATTCAAGACCAGGTTGGATGGGGCTTTGAGCACCCTGATCTAGTTAGCAGTGTCCCTGCTTACTGCAGGGGGGTTGGACTAGATGACCTCTAGGGGTCCCTTCCAACCCAAAACATTCTATGATGCTATTGAGGAGCCACAAAATGCCAGGAGAGCTCAGGCTGGAAGGGGCCCTGGAGGTCTCACCCACCCTCCTTGGGAGTCTGCTGGGCTTACTCCAGTTTAGCATCACACTTCTCGTCCCGGGGGTGGCCCATGTGCTGCTCCTGATGTGGTTGGCATGGGAGGAAGCAGGCGTCGCCCTCCATCCGCTGGCCATACCGCCCAGTCCGCTGTCGTGTCCTTGCTGCCAGTGTGCACTGCTCCTCCAGGTTCACTTGCTGCCCGGTGGCACCCCAGGGCCTTTGCAGCAGAGCTGCTCCCCAGCCAGTCCGTCCCCAGCCTGCACGGGGCAAGGGGACAGTCTGTCCTGCCTTCAGGACATTTGTCCCTGCAAGATTGCAGAGGATCCCCGCAGGCCCGTTCCACGAGCCCATGCTGTCCTTGCTCAGTGACAGCCCTGCCCTCAACCCTACTGACTGCACGTTTGGTGTCATCTGCAAACTCGAGGGGGCATTTTGTCCTCTCCTCGGGCCATTGCTAGGGCTATTAGGACAGGTCCCAGGAACGACCGCTGAGGGGTCTTTCCCCTTGTATGCCCCTTGTAAGCGGCCTCCAGGACCATCCCCTAACCTCCTCAGAGCCCAGCTATCCAGCCAGCCTTCCGCTGCTTTACAAAGCCACCCATCTGGACTCTGATGTCCTAACTTGGATGCCAGGATGCTGGGAGGACACCATGCCAAAATGTTTGCCAACCCCAAAGTAAACGGGGTGGTGTGGGGTCCCATGTAAGGAACCACAGGTGATGGCTCCTTGTCCACCTCTGTCACGAGGACAACAACATTCCTTGTCCACCTCTGTCACTACGACAACAACATTCCTTGTCCACCTCTGTCACTACAGCAATGCTCCTCATCCACCTCTTTCACAAGGACAACAACACTCCTTGTCCACCCCCGCCTAGGAACGGGTGGTGGTGGCAACTCCGAACCGCAGCTCTGGGGACCTGGGCTCCGGGGCATGGCACCACTCCCCTGGCCGTGCCCCGCTGCAGGATCTGTCCCTCCAAGTCCTTGAAAGCTGCCCGTGAGAGCACAGACTGCAGAATTCAGCCAGGCCCAAGGAGGAGCCAGCATGGGGCTGTGCACCGCTGCCTGCGGAGCCCCCAGCCCCGGCGCCGCTGCCAGGACAGGAGGTGCCGGGAGGCGGGGAGCTGGTCCTGGGCCCTCACTGCTATCAGAGCCGCTTCGTGCCTCAGCTTCCCACCCTCCTCGCCCTGCCACCTCCTGCCACCTTGCTCGGAAAGATGGGGCAGGCCAGGCTGGAAGTGATGTCCCTGGGGAGCAGGGGCCACGCGGGGCTGCGGGCGGGAGCCCGGCAGGGAAGGAGGGAGCGCGGGGACCTGGCAGGGCCACGCTGCCGGGGGACCTCGCCGGGGCAGCTCCTGGAGCTCCTCCAAGGGGTCTCGCCGCCTGCTGAAGCATCCTGAAGAAAGCAAGGCCTCCCGTGAGAGCCTTTCCTGACTCCTCATTTGGCTGTGGTACCCTGCAAAGATGGTGACAGGTCCTTTTTATCAGCACAGATGCTGCCCGCGTGGCCATGAACCCTTTGGAAATTTAACCCTCTCTCCCCATCACCGCAATTTCAATCTTCTACATTTGCTTTTTGTGCTGGGAGATATAAAAATGCTGGTGGTTTTCTTTCTTTCCCTTTTTTTTTTCTCTGTTTTTAATGAATTTTTCATTTTGTTCCACCGGTACAGGAAGAATAACAATGAAGCAACAGTGTCAACACAGAAGGAATTTTCTCCAAAGTCGTACTGTGGCCAGTCTGCAGCAACAGTAATAGATTTTATGAATCCCACTACAGAGAATTGTTAGAGGAGGGGGCAGGGGGTGCAGCGCAAAGGCTCCTCAGATATTTGTGCTTTCCACACCGTGAGGCCCCGTTACAAGCAGCTATTTAAAGAATGAGGGGGGAAAAAAAAAATCATTCTCCAAAAGCTAATAGCAGAGGAACAAAAAAAATGCATAGGTGCTTTATGATGTTTAAAGTAAATAAGTTGCCTGGAAAGGCAGCGCTCTCCCACTTGCTGTGGGAGGTGGGCAGGGGGCGGCTGGGGGCTGGGGGCGGCAGCTGGGCTGGGCGGGCTTTGGGCTTCGCCCTTGCAGCCCTGCAGCGGCTGCCCTGGCCCTGGGTACGCTTCCGAGTATGAGCAAGGTTCTCGTTTTATATTTGTCGTTTCTTTTCCAGGAGGTGTTAACACCAATTTATGAGCTCAGTGGGATGAGAGAGACGGGTGAGCGGCGCTGACCTTGGAACTTCCCTCTGCCAGGTTTCTTTTTCTGCCCCATCTCAAAGTCGGTCTAAAAGCAATAAAAGGCTGTTGGAGGCGGGGGGAGCTGGGGCTTGTCTGACTTCGCGTTAAAAGGGAAAAACTCGGTGAATGCAGTCTGAAAAAGCCGATGCCTCTAACGTGGCTGTGCAGGACCCACAGGGCCGTTGTCTTGGGGAAGGGCTGCAGATTTCACCTCAGCCTCCTGCCGTGAGGGCAGGAACACTGGCACAACGGGAAATTGATCCTGGCATTATTGGCTTTGTTCCTGTATCTATATCGTTTATATCCAAGTGCCTTTCCTTCCAGGAACTGCATGCTACGTGCAGCTGGAGACGGTCTGAAAACAAAACCTGTGCTTAGTTTCGTATGTTTTCTTCCTGCTGTCAGAGTGAGGAAACCAAAGATGTGCTCCTAAGCACTCGCTCCACCTCAGCCGGGACGCGCAGCGGCTGTGAACGGGGGGAGCACAAACAGGATTCTCACTAAAAAGAAAGAAAAACAATTAACAAGATGGGGGGGGGGGGGAGGCAAATACAGAGTGTTCTTTCCAAGGATCACTCAAAATGAAGCTCTTTGCCGGAATTTTGGAGCTTAAACAGTCAAGCTGACAACATTTTCTTCACAAAAACAACCCATCGTCTGTCAAGGTGCTTTTTGGCCCAGAAATGCTGCCCAGCCCCAAGAGTGCCACAGCTGATGAGCTATCAAGTGAAGGTGACTGCTTTAGGTGCTTGTCCTGAGGAAAGGGAGCAGAAATGCTGGTCAGTGACAGGCGGCCAACGTGGCCAACGCCTGCCCGGGTAGGGCTCCTCCTCCCTTGGGCGGTGCCTGGGCACAAGCACCAATTCCTCCGGCATCAGCACCGTTTCCCAGATCGGCATTTCCTCCGTGTGGTTTGAGTGCCTGACAAATGATGGAAGCCTGAGAACAATAAAGGCTAATTCTTATCTTAATAGTCTTTCATTATTAACTGTCTCCAGGTTTATTCGTCCCTCCAGGAGTGAGAGAGTGAGCCAGACACTACTGGTGTGAACCCAGGCGAAGCTTCTGACGTTACCAGCGCTGCCTGATTTCCATCAGCGAGGTCTGACCCTACTGCTTGTTTCTCCTTCAACGTGTGCGCTGGCAGATGAGGAACACTGGCCCCACACTGCTCCCACCGCCTGCCAGCTCTTGGCCTTCGGGTCCTTCTCCTGCCCTTGGATCCACCTGGGACGGTAGCCCCATAGCGAAGCAGAGGTAGGGACCAGCCTCTTCCCTCTGCGGTGGCCCAAGCTGCTCCTGTGGAAAAGGGAGAAGCGGGGGCACTGGTGCTGTCCTGGCAGTAGCTGGAAAAGAGGGGCATCAAGGGGCTGGATAACCCGATTCCCCATCGGGGTGCTTCCCTCCTGCCATTTCCATGCCCTGGGAAAGGAATGTGAACATGCTTCGACAATGCTTTATTTTCCAGCCCTGTAGCCCTCATCCAAATCACCTGGCATCTCAAAGGATTTCTTTCCTCAGAATGCTGACAAGGTCCTTCCCACTTGTGGTTCCCAGGCTTGTGCGCCAGTAAATGCATCCAGCATCGTGGGAGCTGGCTGGGGAGATGGGGCAAGGACCACACTTACCAAAGAGAAATGAGAAATGTGGGGCAGTGGATGGGGGAGAGGAGGAACCGGCTGGCAGAGACGGGGTGCTGAAGCCTGCAGCCAGCAGCCCTGCTTAGCTGCCAGAGCCCCTGACGATGACTTGCAAACCGCTACAGCAGCAACAGGAGAAAAATTCATAGCGGCTTGGGGAAATGTAGATCAACCCCTTTGCAAAACCCGGCACCCCCAGCCAGCGTCTCCCACACCATGGGGTATTTCTGCCCACTGTAAGCATGGGATCTTTTTTCTAGCCAGATCATAGAATCACGGAATCACGGAATCATTGAAGTTGGAAAAGCCCTTTAAGATCATCAAGCCCAGCTGTTCCCCTAACCCTGCCATCCCACCACTAAACCCTGGCCCTAAGCACCTCATCTGCCCGGCTTTTAAATACCCCCAGGGGTGGGGACTCGACCCCTGCCCTGGGCAGCCCCTTCCAGGGCTTGACAGCCCTTGCGGGGAAGAAATTTTCCCCAATGTCCAACCTAAACCTGCCCTGGCACAACTTGAGGCCGTTTCCCCTTGTCCCATTGCCCGTTCCTTGGGAGCAGGGCCCAACCCCCCCGGCTCCCCCCTCCTGTCAGGCAGTTGTAGGGAGCGATAAGGGCTCCCCTCAGCCTCCTGTTCTCCAGGCTGAACACCCACAGCTCCCCCAGGCGCTCCCCAGCAGCCTTGGGCTCCAGACCCCTCCCCAGCTTTGTTGCTCTCCTCTGGTCATGTTCCAGCAATGCAACCTTAATTTGTGTTTCCTTTAGCAGTTTTCCCTGAAAAGCCGAAGGACAGCTTCTGCTGAAGTTCCCACCCCGGGGTTCCCCTTCTTGGTTAGACCGCATCCACCTCTCAGGGACCTGCTCACATGAGGTGCCCAGCTGAAATCCCATTGAAATGCTTTAATTAAAACAGACATTAAAAGCTCACTTGTTCAAGCCAAAGAACATTAGGAGGAATTTAAATGAAGAGGTTTTTAAATCTGTGACATTTATTCTAATGAGAAAACACTTTCTAATCCTGAGTGTCTCCTAATTCAAAACAGATTGGAAGGACTGCAAGTGAAAACAATTTTTGGGGTTTTTTTCCCCTCCAGAAAACACACCCTATAATTAGTAGACGTAGCTGGCAAATAACATTCATCTTTTCCCTAGAGCTTCCACATCAGCTTGGAAGCAGGCAGTGGAAGCGGTGGGGGCTGTACCTGCCCAGGGGTGCATTTTGCATTAGGACAGGTAGCGGAGCCCACAGAAATTGCTACCGCATCAATCCCAGCATCCACGGAGGAAACCATTACAGAGGATACGGAGTGCTCCTGGTCCCCCTAATGAAAGGCGTATCGCCGCCGCCGTGCGCCCTGTGCTGAGGAAGAGCCGGGAAACAATCTGCTTGCAACAGAGAAAAACCACGCTTCCAGTCATTTGTTGGAGCGGGGATATTTTTGTCTGAAAACACTGAGATAATGAAATGTAAAATAACAGTGGAAAGGAAAGTGCGAAGCCTCAAATGAGAGCGACTTGGGGAGCAAGCAAACCATTTCGGAGGTGTTTCAGACAGATGCTAGAGAGATGAAATACAGCCCCTCTCTTCACGGTCTTTCTTTTTAACTGCAGCCATTTCCCTGCTCCCTTATGCTACCCCAAAAGGGGTTGGTTTGGGGTTTTTTTTTGCAACCTCCTGTATTTGATGATCTTCTGGGGACAGGGCCTGTCTACTTCACGTGCTTAGCGCAGCGCTGAGTGGCTTTTGATGGAAGCAGACTACCAAGAATAAACAAAAGGAGTAAATGTTTTCTTAATCCAAGGGAAGAAGAGAGGGCAAGCAAGCAAACCGCTCGTGAAAACTGCGGGCTCCTACATTTTCTGTGCTTTTCACAAATGGAAGTCCTGCGGAGTGGAAGGTGTCGTGACCTGCCCCTCCCTTGGTCGGCTTTTATTTGGGAATATTAACCTCAGCATAGAACAGTAAGGCAGAAAAGTTGCCGGGTGCTACTGCTGCTTACTGGGAATCCCAATCAGCCATGGTCCTTAGGAACGTTATCCTTTTCCCTAGGAAAAAAAAAGGCTTGGCTGTACCAACAGAAATCCTTAAAATCTCAGCAGTCCATCAGTTCTCCCCAGCTCCTTCCGTGCCGAGATGGTGACCTCCAACTTATCCTGTTCTCTCTTCTATAAATGCAGCAGTGGTGACCAGCCCGCGCTGGGCCAGGAGCGGCACCCTGCTCTGCTCCTCCGGGCCCTCATTTTAATGTTCTAATGGCCTGTGACCAGGGGCAATGCAGGGCTGTTTCGCATTCTCCGAGCCATAGTCTGGGGATTTCTGAATGAGGGCACAGTGTTCTGGTGTGTTCAGCAAAGTAGACAGACATCAGCCGGAATCCAGCTTCCCGCCTCCTTCAGATTTGGCAGAAGTTGGCTCCAGAACTAAAATTTACTGGCAGTCGTATTTCTCTAATGGGACAAACAAACAAAAGAAAAAACCTGGATACAAAGACTCAAATTCTGAAGTCTGGATGGGGACGTTTGTGGCATGCATCTGTCTTTAGTTCAACGGGCAAAGTTACCTTTGTTAACGAAGAAAGCATAGGACATTATTTTATTTAAGGATCCAGATCTGGCTGGCTGCAGTTATTGAACAGATGCTGGTGCCAGTGGCTCCACACGGACCGCATTTGCATTGCTTCTTGCTGGCTTGCTGTAAATACACCAGCATAAATGACAGGAATATTCCCAGAAACACCTACTTCTAAGCACGTATCCGTAACTTTGTGAAAGTGTCTTTGAATTCATCCTACTGAGTATTCACTTTGGAAACATGAAACGCTTTACCTATGAGCCCAATTAAAACAACTTGGGCTTTAAAGCTTGGGTACTCATAGCCACCGTCTTGAGAGAATAATCCTGCCTTGGCATAAATGGATATACGTCCGTGAAGATCAAGGGACCGAGACTCGTTCATGCTCACTGACGGCCCAACTTAGATCTTACTCAGTAAATCATTGCAAATACTGTGGAAAAACTCAGAACTGCTCTGAAACAACTGCAAATAAAGAGACAGAAGATGCACCCCTTATTTCAGTGGGAATTAATTTGCTGGAATTATGGGGCTCCGTAGCTCCTGGATGCAGAATTTGTAAACATAAAGCACCTACAGTCATTTGCCGGTTTTGCAAATGGGTCTCTTAATCCCACCTGTCCCCTCTGAGATCCCATCTGCACCTCCAGGCAGCTCTGCTGCTCTTCTTCTAATCTTTCCTCCTCCTCCTCCTCCTCCTTTGACTCCTTGTCACCGTGGATGACCCACCATGAATAAAAGATTAGGCTGTGCCAGATTCAAACACAGCCTTTGCTTCTGGGGTCAATGCTCTAACTCCTGAGCCGCTGGACAAAGGGTTCAGCTCAGGTCTCCATCGTGTCCGTGCACCTCCAGTCACCTCCTGGTCCAGGTTGAGAAGGTAACGCTTCATCTGGGAGACCTGAGAGGGCCAAGGCCACGCTGTGAGGGCTGTGTAGGCCTGTTTTCAAACAGATAACGGGGTACGTCACCAGCAAATCCGTAGGAGGATAGGTTGGGTGAAGGCTCAAATGGTGGCCAAAGGAAAAAAACAAGGATCTGAACTTTGAATTTCTGTCCAGCACTTCTTGGCCCAGTCTGCTCCAGCCCTGCACCTGAAAGCAAGGATGGGGTCACGTTGTGCCAGAGCAGCGCTGGACTGGGGGACACAGACCCAGCCTTCCCTCCCGCTGTTTGTCCAGCACTGGCCTGCAGCCCTGTGGTGTGAAGCACGGTTGGCCTCGAGTGCGTGCCCAGGGCAGTGCTGGTGATGCAGTGGGAGCTGCGAACAAGGTGTGAGCAGTGTCCCGTGAGAGGCGAGTGGGAGCCTTTGGTTTGTCCCTGCCCTTGACTCGGTGGAGAAGCTGCCCCCAGAGTGTGACCGGACTTACTGAAGCCAGAGGCTTGGACGGTTTGAAAGTAGAAGAGACCATAGGATGTCACATTCGATGTCTGGTACATGATGTGGGAGTTGGCTCATATGTTGCCATATTGAGAACTGGTATAGGGTTAAACTTACCTCCCCAAGAAGCACCTGGCTAAGAAATTTGCCTTGAGGCAAAGGTATGGAGAGAAGGTCTTCAGGCCACCGTTTTGGTCACCCCTCCTGATGGTTAATCTCACTTTTAAAACACGGGTCTCATTTCCTCCAGGGATCGTTCGGCTTAGCTCTGCTGCACTGAAGTGGCCTTCAACGCTGCTGCTTCCCCTCTGAGAGCACTTACCTGCCACAGCCAGATGCCTCGTGAGCCTTGGTACAACCCAAGCCGAGGGGCCCTTACAGCCCTCCCCTCACGGCACCGCTCCCATCCTTCAGTCATCTTGGCGGCCCTTCCGCACGCGCGCCCTCGCTGCCAGCAGCCTTTTAAAACCCCAGGCTTGGTGCTGTACTTCACGCTGGTTGTCTGAGAGCTGTGCAGACGTAACCCCGCATGACTGTTCCCCCCAACTCCCTGCTGAAACACCCAGCAATTCCACCGTGAGGGCGTCAGAACTGATTTTGAACAAACTGATTTTTTACCAGTTTGAGGTCCAATTCAACACCCATGCTGTTGTCTGAGGCTTTTTTTTTTCTGGAAGAAGCCTTACGGAAGCTACTGGGACAGCTCACGGGCTGTGGTGGCACTTAAAACAAACAAGGATGGCAGAACTAGGTCTGCTGAAAGGAAGACATAAAGGAAATTCACCTTCCAGCATCCACAGCAAGCGAAGCTGATCTGCATTTCTTATACCAAGCGAAGGCTACGGCTCAGATGCTAATTTTATCTTGCTGGCTTCGTAGCGTCCTTGATCTTCAAGAGAATTCAAAATAACATGTAGCAAATGTATAACTAAGTCATTTTAAAGAAGTAACTGCAAAATGCATAGCACTGCTCAAGGGGAAAGAGCTTCTCTGCTAAGCACTGAGTATGAAATCAGATCATACCGGCAGGCTGAACAAATGGACTCTTTACACCTTATCCCCACACCTGGGCTCTTAGTGGGGACCAGGGCAGCGCCATCTCCATCTGCCCTATACACCCATCCCTGATGGCAGCATATAGGAAGGCCAAGCCTGTCTTCGCCTCCTAATGGCTTGTGACAGCACGGTCCCTTTGCCGAGCAGACACGGGGCAATTGCCTGTCGCTGACGTCAGGACCACTTTGTGCTAGGTGTCAGATGCAGCTGATGCAAGAGACCCTCTCCACCCTGCGTGTAGACACCCAGTGCCGCGGGCTGGGGCAGAGAAGGGCTGCTCCTCTCACCAAAGACAGGCGGTCGCCCCTGCTATCATCCCAGCAAACCCAGGGGGAGATGAGCGGGGAGCAGCCAGTCCCGCCACTGCTGCTTTCTTGCCTGGCTGGGGGTATCTGCACTCGGAGGGGAAGCACAAGCCCAGGAGAGATGGGTCTGGAGTGCTTTAAGCCCTGCCAACAGCTTGTCAGTGCAGCTCCCATGATCAAAGCTTGGGCTTCTCTCCCCCCACAGAGCTCCAGCTCAGGCAGGAGTTTACATGAGCTTCAGGGCTTGATGCTCTGGTCCCAGGAGCAGGATCAAACCTGCGCTGAACTGACTATATAGGTACATCTGCTGTGAAGGTCTTCAAGGCTTTTTGGAAACAGCATGGGCTCAAACAGCTGAATCGGGCCAGAAAGCAGGCAGAGGCCACCTGGGGGCAGGGGGCTTCCCTGTCCCCCAGCGCATGGAGAGATGAGGGGACAGACGGCAGCCCTCTCGCTCAGACGTTGCCTCCCAGGGTAATGCCTGCTACCCGTGATTATTCAGTTATTCCCCATGGAAAGCCAGGGCTTCCTTCAAGGCTGTTATCCAGGCACGGGGCCTGATCATCCTCACCCCAGATGTCAGGTTACAGGTGAGTTGGTGAAGAGCCCGGTTTGCCAACTGGCAGTTGCAAACTGGCAGAAGCAAACCCCTTCCCAGGAGCAGCCACAGCGCTCCCAGGAGTCGCAGCTGAATTAATTTCTTAGTCTGTACCAGGCAGAGCTTGCTGGCAGGGAGGAAAAAGGACATTTCCCAATGTCACAGGGGGACATTCTTGTCCGTCATTGGCACCCTATGCAAGAGAAGTCGGCCATTTCCAGGTGCCGGGTATAGAGGTGCTCGGAGCAGTGCTGCAGAGCACCCCGACAGCAAGTGCCAGAAGCGCGCAGGCAGAGAGCACACTGGCTTCCACGGCAGGGACAGCGTGGTGCTACCAGCATGATTTCTGCATGGGTTTTTTCCAACCCCTACTAAGCAAAAGAGGGAAAAAAAAAATATAGCAGCTTTGTCTGAGAAGGAGACAGGTGACTGGCATCAGCTCCAACAACGTGCCCCTTGGAGGGGCGTATAAAATGGCTCTCCCACACGGAATAAAAGCCCTTGCAATTCCTCCTCGCTCTGGTAAGACAGGCCTGGTCCAGGAAAACCCCTTCGTTGTGTTTGTGCAGCTGGGTGCACCATGGTGCTGCTCAGCAGGGCCCGGGCCAGGCGAGCTGGGGTCCATCACAGCCTCAGGGAGGGACCCGCCATGGCAGGGCGGTGGGCAGGCTCCAGAGGTCTCCTATGGGGGGAGGTCAGGCGAGAGAGACAGCCATTCCTTCCTACTACCCTCCGTATTCACCTCCACACTTAATTTTTGAGGTTATTTGACCATCTTCCCTCCTTCTTAGCTTAGCATCAAGGTCTCACAGCCTTATCAAACATATCTGCCTCCTTAAAGAGGGGTCATGAGCACATCCAAAGAGCTGGGTCCTCCAGAAGATGAAGACAAGGAAGGAATTAATCTGACAGCACCACAGCCTAATTCCCCACACCTGCAGAGCTGGAGACATCTGCTCCGCAAGCGGAACCAGGATATTTGCCAGGGAGTTTAGACTTTGCTCCCTGTCTGTATTTTTTCTCTAGTTGGAGATAAATAAAATGAAAAAGAAGGAACCAGAGAAGCTACTGAATTGAAAATGAGAAGGGAGATGAGGGTTTTTTTCTTTTTTTTTTTTGGCTTGGATTTAACAGTGCTTGGAATAAAAGTCCCGGGAACCAGAGGCCCTCTTCCTGAGCTGCTGGTGCTGTCCTCGCTGCTCCGCGCCGGAGCCCACCTTGCTGTGAACCTCTGCCCGCGGGGCGGGTACGCTGCTGATGGGTGCTGAGGGCAAATCGTGAGAGGTGCTGAACTTCTCTCTTTCTTGAGCACGCTTGTACTCAAATCACTCTCCATCCTCTCAGCTCTTTCATTAAGTATTTTCCCTATTTTCAGAGCAGGTGCTTGTTCCCATTCTTAATGAATCGCTCTGCTTACTGGTAAACAAGAGCTTTATTAGCTCCACAAGCATGCGCTTGTTTCTATTTATACCTTTTCCATATCAATATTTGAAAGCACGCTACCCGATGCTGAATTCCTTCTCCAAGCCCTTTTCCATCCCTGCTGCCTCTTTCCCACCTCCTCTCTCTCTTCCCTGTCTGTTCACTGTTTGCGCTCTCCCGGTTTTCTCCGTGCTGATAAAAATCAACCCTGGGTTTTACGTTTCCTTTGTTGGACTCAGTTAAATAGTTGGGAACGTCCTTTCTGAATGGTGTCCGTTCAAAAGAGACCTTCATATCCCTGTGGAGGTACAGTCCTCTATGTGCATTAGAAATTGGAGGAACTGAACGCCCAGATCCTGCACTCTCAAGGTCTGCTGTCCACCTCGCTCTGGAGAAAGCTACGCGCCTACTTATTGATCGGGTGCTTCTGCACCTTGTATTTTAGATCCTGATCTTACTAGTAATGGGAATTAGTGTTCTGGGATTTAAACACGGGGCAAAAAAGGGTGCTGCTTCCCTTCTCCCGCCAGCTGTATCCAGGGAGGAGGCTCCAGTTTCCTTCACCAGAAGTGCTAGGAGTAGCTTTGTAATGTAAATAGGCACTTAGAGTATTTTTAACAAGCACCTGCTTTATCACGCTGCCTAATGAGAGCCTGGACAGAAATGCAGTGAAAGCGAAGGAAGGTAAGGCTACTATTTAAGCTAATTAACAGCAAATTAAATTAAACTGACACACACATATATTTTGGGCTTCTGCATCCAAGGTGAGAGAGTGCTGCAGAGATTTCATTATTTCCCATCGTCTATTTTTTCCCAGCACCTACCTACCCAATTACCTGGGGAAGGAAGAGGGAGAAAGATACTGAAGCCAATAAGATAATTCTCATTTACATAATAATTTTTCTGCATTGTGTTTAATAGTCTGTGAGTAACTGTAGAAGAATATATAGTCTATTCTTTAAAAAGCTCCAATGCACTAATTGAAATTAAATTACATGGAACTCAGTCTCTGTCTTCTGTTCATTGGGAGATAATATGCAAGCCACCGTTTTATGTGTTATTATTAATATTGACAGATGAACCACCGTACTCACCACAGAGCCACTCCCCAGATGTGTTTCCCCTTCCTTCAGCTGTAGGTGAGCCTAAAACGGTGTTTTTTCGCCATTATAGTGGCTCATTTGGTACACCCAGGGTTGCAATCCTTTAGCATTCAAGACAGTCATCACTGCAGGTAGCAGCGCCTATTTGCGGCATTAACGCTGGGTAATGAAACTGCCTTCTTTTTTTCACGTTGCTTTGCATATGTTGTAACTCAATTAATCTGTCAGGGTGACATTTCCATCACAAACAAAATTTAAGAGAATTTAATGCGAAGCTGGCCAGCCTAGAAAGTGGAGTCGGGTGTTACGTTCCTCGGAAGAGGCACAACGTCAGGACCGACTTCCCCTGCTTCCCAGTCCGTCCTGCGAGCTGCTGGAGTGGGAGCACGGGTCTTACTGGTGCTGGTGGGAGAGTCAGGCTGTGTGGCAGCTTGCTCCTTGCCTCCTCCCAGAGGCTGCTGCCAAGGGAGCCAATTAGTGCCAGTTGTGATGGGAGCACTTTTTCCACCAGCAGCCAGATTGAAACCTTTAATTCATTTTGCACAAGCAGAGGCACGCGAAATGTTCAAGCATGGGAAAAAATCCACAAATTTTGAGCATTTAGGGTATCCCCATGGATTTTATTCTTTGCTTCAGACTTGCGGCTTTCATTAAAAAAAGAACAGGAAAAAAACCCAGAAAGGTTTCTTGCCCTTCTGATGGCGAAACTAATTTTCTTCCTCTAAACTAATACCAAGCCTCCCTGAGCTACCTGTGCTGAAATGGGATTTCTCTCCTCGGTGACTCTGGGACCTTGGAATAACAAGTTGCCAAGATTGGACATCAGTCCTCGCTGCTGATGGCACTAGAGACAGCCTGCCAGCACTCCAGAGGCCTCGTGACATTTCCCAGCACAACGCAGAATTACCAAGGAGTTCTGTGCTATTGTTTTCCAGCTCTTCATGTGCTGGAGAGAACAAGACGGGGATGAAGAGCCCCTCCATCACTGTCTCTGTCCCACGTGGCCCAACTGCAACCCAAGCTCTCAGCAGGTTCTGCCGAGGAGTGCCTGGTCCTCACTTCCATCACATCCCAGTGTGGGAAGGACACTGAGCTGCTTCTCTGCATCGATGCTGCCTTCTGCTTGGACCTCCACAGGGTTAAGATAAGCTAAACTGTCTCTTCTCCCACAGGGCTCCTCCAAGACCTGTTTTCTCTCCTCCTTCAGAGACTGTTGCTCTTAGAGGGTGCAGAAGAAGGTCCCCCGAAGGCATGCAGAGCCCTCCTGGGGCATGGTTCATACCAGGCAGCTTCCTCTGGGTCTTTCCAGGGGTCCTGCCAGTGGCCCAGCAGCACCAAGTAGCTCAGCGCAGGGTGCAGCGGGCCAGGCACAAGGCCACCGGGACTGGCATTTTATGAATGCATAAGGTGCTGTGCCCTGCTCCCTTCAGCAGGGCTTGGGAGCGCCACCACTGACTTAAAAAAGGCTGGACCTGGTTTAGATTCCTAAGTCCTGCCCTGAAGACCTGAGATCTTCCAGAAGGATGACACTTCCTTCAAAGAAACTGATCAAACACTGCTCACCCGCTAACAAGAGGGTATCATCTTCCATCATGGTAAATGGGAATGCAGGCTTCCCCCTGTGCTTTAGATGAGTCATCAGGCAAACGCTCCCCAAAACCTCCTGCCAAATAGACTTTACATTAAAGGCAGCATCAGAAAGCAGAAAGTGTTTTTCTCAGGACGTGTACTAAGTCCTGCAGCTAATTAATGCATGCATTTACAAAAGAAATGCTTGACAATACACACAGTTCAGCTGAGTGCAGGATGTGAAAGAAAATACCAGAACAGGAAACCTACACATCTCTGTTGGTCCGTAACATACCACCTTAGCAGCAAATCGTCCCAGAAAGAAACTACTTTTTTTTTTCCCCCTCAAGTAGGATCTTAGCACACTAAAATTGTGAGTGTGAAAACCCTGTGTAAGGCCTCCGGGTTCTGCACCACTGCCTTTAATGGAAATGCACTTGGGAAATACCATCGCCCCGACACGGTTCTTGGTGGAGATGCAGAATAATTTGAGTGAAAGGAAGCAATGCAGAACTTCTTCCTCAAACATGGAGCAGATGTGCATGGGTACCTGGCTGACACGAGCGTAAGGTGGACCCAGCTGGAGAACAGTAGAGATGTAGCACTGGTGCTGCTTCACAGAGGTCCAGCTCTTGGCTCGGGAACCCACCAGCAAGCAAGTGGCTTTTGCGGCAATGGCACAAGATTCTGAGCAGGGATGAGTCCCTGATCCTTGGGAGGAACTCCTGGAGGAATGGATAGGTTGGAGACCTTCTAGTCACTGGAGATGACGGCTTTCCAAAGAGAAGGTAGATCTTACGGAAGCAGCTGTGTTGACTACCCCAGTCTCCAAGAAAAAGCAGACCCGCAGCAGAGGGAAGGGAGAGGGTTGGAAGCTGCGGTGAGAAATGAAACCAAGGGCCTCTGCTCATTATAGTGGGTGCTACGGCCATGAGACATCTCTGATAGCATGACCATAGGGGCGGCACCAGTTCAGCCAATGCTCACTGTAAATAGCAATGATCTCTTTGTTCAGTAAAGCTTTCCACTGTGCAGGCATCTCTAGCAATAGGTGGAAAGGTGTGAGTTCTCGTGAGACTAAGCCGAGGATAACAGCATACCAGGAGCATATTGACACCCGGCTTGGAGGGGAAAGAAGAAAGAGAGATTGTAACAGGTTGGAGATTTAAGCAGACACAAGTGTAATCCCGGAGCTTGGACTCCATGGGATGAACAGTGCTGCCCCTTGCTTTCTGTACCAAGCAGGATTGTGCCCTGCCTAGTTCTTTTCTGGAGTGGAACTGGGAGTCAAATTATATTAATTGCTAGTTCACTGGTTTTATGGGGCTTTGGTAGGTGCAATAATTCAGTTCATAGCTGTGTAGTGCAGCCATATCGCTCATTCCTTTTGTCAACAAAGGAGTTCTGGCTTGTCTGTGTGGGGTTTAAAAGCTGACCAGATATGAGGACAGTGGGAAGGATGACACAGAGCCCCTACACCAGTGACAGGGTGGTTCCTTCTCCACCATCAGTAAATTACTTCCCTGGCACAGTTTAATCTCCTAGCACTCACATCTGAGCCATGGAGAACACAGCCCCAGGCTCAGTCCTGACGGATCCATAGGGAAATGAAGTTGCTGTGCAGAAGGCTGTGCTGCCCTTCAGTGCGACTGGGACAGGCTGGACAGTTGGGTGGAGGGGAACCTGACGAAATTAAATAAGGGCAAGTGTCAGGTGCTGCACCTGGGGAGGTTGAACCCCATGCACCAGGACAGGCTGGGGGCTGACCTGCTGGAAAGCAGCTCTGCCGAGAGGGACCTGAGAGTCCTGGTGGACGACAAGCTAGCCACGAGCCAGCAGCGTGCCCTTGTTGCCAAGAAGGCCAATGGCATCCTGGGGTGCATTAAGAGGAGCGTGGCCAGCAGGGCGAGGGAGGTTCTCCTCCCCCTCTACTCTGCACTGGTGAGACCCCACCTGGAGTGCTGCATCCAGTTCTGGGCTCCCCACTTCAAGATGGATGAGGAACTCCTGGAGAGAGTCCAGGGGAGGGCTACAAAAATGATGAGGGGACTGGAGCATCTCTCCTACGAGGAAGGGCTGAGGGAGCTGGGCTTGTTTAGCCTGGAGAAGAGAAGGCTGAGAGGGGATCTCATCAACACGTACAAATGTCTTAAGGGTGGATGTCACGAGGACGGAGCCAGACTCTTCTCAGTGGTGCCCAGTGGCAGGACAAGGGGCAATGGGCACAAACTGAAGCAGAAGAGGTTCCAGTTGAATGTGAGGAAGAACTTCTTTGTTTTGAGGATGACCAAGCCCTGGCACAGGCTGCCCAGGGGGGTTGTGGAGTCTCCTTCTCTGGAGATATTCAAAGCCCCGCCTGGACGATGTCCTTTGCACCCTGCTCTGGGTGAGCCTGCTTGAGCAGGGGGGTTGGACTGGGTGATCTCTGGAGGGCCCTTCCAACCCCTGCCATTCTGGGACTCTGGGATTCTGTGCTTGGCCATCAAGCAGCCCGTGAAAGGGCACCTGCTGTCCCAGGGCTGGAGGGAGCCACATGCACGCCAGTGCTGGCTGGGAGCACAGGCTGGCTAAGGGGCCTGAGTCTGACCCTGCCACATCCTCCTCCACACAAGCCAGGGTTTCACTGCAGGCAATGCATCCAGTGGCCATTGGGAGTGAAAAAATCCCATATATTGCTGTGCATGCAGATATGTCCATGCTTACAAGCCCCAGCTCTGAGGCCAGCCTTGTTCTGGGGACACAGCTCCTGCATCACTGCCTGCAGTCACTCATGCACACAGCGCCAATAGGGCTGCTCCGGACCGGGCTGTGCCTCTCTGGGCAGACACGGACAGCGGGTCCCCATGAAGTGTGCAGTAAGGGGGAAGAAAAATGAGAGACTTACTCTAATAAGTACCTCAAATTCAGCGCTGACACCGTTGTGGGTTTTCAAGCTACTGAAGCTTTCTTTTTCAGCTTCCCAGAAACACAGGACCATATGTAACATGTGCCTGAAAAAACCACTCGCTTCTAGGTCTCAGCAGCAGAGTAAATACGGAAAAAATGAATAGGAGAAGATACCGGTCAGCTACGGAATGGATTTAAGAATGAATTAATCCACAAGGAGTCCCATGGAGAGGACAAAGGGGAATGGACACAAGTTGCTCTTGAGGAGATTCCAACTGGACAGGAGAGGGAAATTTTTCCCCATGAGAACAGTCACCCGTTGGAATAATCTCCCCAGGGGAGGGGTTGACTCCGTCACATTGGACAGTTTCAAGCCTCAGCTGGACAGGGTGCTGGGCCATCTTGTCTAGATTGGGCTCTTGCCCAGAAAGGTTGGGCCAGATGATCCTTGAGGTCCCTTCCAACCTGGGATTCTAAGATTTGATCTTGTCATTTCTGTGTTCAGCAATGCAATGCTCAGTCTACACGAAAGACCCCGGGAGAAGCACAGAGGTGCTGGCCACCATGTATACGTGAGTGCTCCCTACGTTGTGGGTGCAACATGATGAACTCGTGCCAGGAAAAGCAGCTCCGATGCATCCTGAGGTCATAGATAGATCCTGAGGTTTGAGGCCAGCGCTCTCAGGGCTCTGGCTGTGCAGGCCTGTACCTCAGGGTGACGCTATGAACACACAAAGCTCATTGCACCTTTCCTCTCCAGTTTGGGCAGGACAGGGCATACTACAGACAGGTTGGTACAGGGCAGCAGGGAGCCAGGACCCTCCAAACAGTCTGAGGGCTGCCTAGACCTGTGACATTGCTTCTACATAGACCTCAACGGATGGGGAGGTAGGGGACAGAGTGGATCTCAAGTTATTCCATGTAGCTTAATTATTTCATAATAACATCTTTAATGCATCTTAGAAGCTTGGAAGGACTCCTTTCATGCCTAATTGCAAGGCTTTCTGAGAAAGCAATCACTGCTCAGAGGCATTTTCCAAGGATTTTTGTCTTTTGCATTTGTAATATCAGTCAAGCAAGCCACTATTCAGCAGTCTCTGTAGTCTGGCTCCCTTTTTAACCTCTCCTGTAAAACCTTTGGATATTATTATCCTTTCCCTATTTGTTCATGTCTTATGAGTACAGATGCTTATTTGGAGCTTTCATTAGTGCGCTCGCCAAACAAAGAGAAGACATGAAAGGAGCAAAGAGAGCAGTGAAGTTGAAAGTCTCTTGGATGGGCTTTGGAAGTTATTTGTTACCAAATGAGAAGCAATCTTTCATCTGCTTTCACCTGGCGCCGCTTCACTGCAGTGGGGAGTGGCGGAGGAGGGCAGGCATCCAGCCGCAGGTGAGGAATCTCTGCAAAGGGCTCCAGCTCATGTCAGATGGGAGAAGGCTCCCTCGGGGTGTGTGATTGAACACTTTATCCCTGGGCTGCAGCACTACAAAGACTCATGCTGAGCAGAGGCATTTTCACCATGTCAGTCACTCCTCCTGGCTTACAGGAACAGTAAAGTCAAGTCTAATACCCCCGCTGTGCGCGGGTGCACACACACAACGCCGGCAGCAGCTGCGCGCCAGGCTGCCCGGCATGGTTGGCGTGCTGAGTGGCTACAGCACCTACAGGAGCTCTGGCCACCATGGCTATGCACCACAGAACAGCCAAGCCACTGGAAGACCAGAGTTTGCCCTCGTGCTCAGGTCACCCCGGCGCCAGGCTGGGGGGACAGGCAGAGCAGGGCGAGGAGACACAGCAAGAGGAGCTTCACGCAGGCTGTGGGAGCCATTCCCCCCAGCGAGCAAGGACATGGTGTTCTCCATCCCTCATACCAGAGTGGCTTCACAGACCTCCTGGGAATAAACACACAGCAACTGTGACCTTTTGAAGCTATCTTCCACTGAGTAATAGGTCTCTCTATCACAAGACCATTAATTGTTTCATAATAAACACATTCAGTAGTCAGTGGGAGTTGGACACAACGGCTCCACTGCTCGTGAAGATTGCTTTGCTCCAGCTGTTCCTGTGGTACTGATCCCGGAGCCACCCTTTGCGTGGGGTCCAGCCCCACTTTAAATAGAAGGGCTAATGGGGACAGGGCTGCTCTATCTCATGTTGCTGGTGTCCCAAGGGACATTAATTCCCCTCACAACCAGCCTAATTTGTCTGCATTTTGTCTGGAAAGCCAGCTGGTGGGTCCTCAAAGTATTTTGTGATTAGTCCTCAAAGTACTTCAGAGTGTTTGACTCCTCAAAGTATTTCAAGAGCCACTGCTCTGACTGAGTCAGAAATACCCAAAGAGCTTCTCTTAATGTGTTCACACCTCTCATCTCTGCAGAGTAACCTGGAGACTATCTTCAGATACGGTACCATCGGGTACGTCACTTCTTACTCTAAGCAACCTGCGTGCCCCATCACACATGAAGTCCATGTTGGGTTCACGGCTGGAAGGGGGCGAACAGAGAGTCAGTGAGTCCCAGCAAGTACTACAACCGTGGGGCATGATGCTGCTTTGGCTTCAGTCCCTGCACGGGGGCCTGGAGGAGCAAGAGGCGCTCGGTGGTTGTGCCCAGGCCTGTGTTCTCCTGACCTGGAGGAGTGGCGATGGTGGTGATCCCCTTCCGATGAGGTGGGGAGAAAGCATCAGGAATCACGGCCACCCTCTGATGACCCTTGTTGTACATTTAAAATCCAACTTTGCAGTAAAGAGGCATCGCTTTTCTAGCTGTGTTTTGCTCTGTCAGTTCTGGGAAGGTAAGCAGCAAAGCAAAAGACAGGAATCATAAGAATGGCAAACCCAGACTGGAAATGGTCCTTGCACAAACCCCAGGGAAGTCTGATCTCTTACCAGGCAGCATCAGCCTACCACGCTGCTACAGGACACAGAGCTGGCCAGCCCGTTTAGATCTCCTTTGCATCTGGTAAATGGATACCAGATCTGCTGCTCCAGGTGTCTGCGTATGCGTCTGTCACACAAAAGCCACAGCCGGCTCCTGCAATACCTCTGCTGAAACCGCACGCAGAAGGTGTTGCTGGCAGTTTGGCTCTTGTAAACACAAGCTCAGAAAGCCAAGACCCCCGAGAAGCGTTCTTATGAGAACAAGCACAGGTCCACGGAGTATTACTGCTTTAGATTTGATGAGGATCTGTTAATGCTCTTTCCATTCTCCATCACCTCCTAGCTAGCTTTCCTGGCCATAGGATCACAAATCAGGTCCACGAGGAAAATCCCTGGAGACGGTCATTGCCGTCAGACTGCTGCTTCTCTGAGCCGCTCATTAAGCGGGATTTCTGAGTGCGCTGGCCTGCCTGGCTGCTGCTTTAAAACCAGGAGAGAAGGGGGGTTTTCTGCTCAAGATTTCTCGCTTCTCCTTCACCTTTTAGTTTGGGAAGGAGACAGCTTCTTTCCATTTGTGCTGTGAATAGAAAGCAAACCAAGGTCTCCCCGGCCCTGCATCTCACAAGGAATGGTGTCAGTGCCAGAGCCAGCCTCCCAGCTCCATCAGCGCTGTAGCAGCCAAGAGCACCCCAACATACCAGCAGCGCAAAAAATACACCAGCTCCCCCCCACCAGCCCACTGGCCCTAAAGCAGGAGGGAGGAGTTGTTGCCATACTTCGAGCTTTTAGCCAAGGCCAGATCTCAAGACCTCTCTGTTGTTCAGGAGAAGCTGCCCACATTTGCAAAGAAAACTCACCTGGCGTGCTTTTGCCGGCCGTGTCAGGGTCACCCTGACGCTCATGCCTTGTGGATCTTGTCCAGAAGTTGAAATAACGCGAGGCAGGATTAGAAATAAGGGGAAGAACAGGGTGCTATCAGGTGCTAAATCAAAGCATTCAGTCATGAGGCCAGAAACATTTGCATCAGAGGCAGCTCAGAATAGAAGCAGAGCATCAAAAATTTTGGCCACTGGAGTACCACAAAGATCTAACGGCCCTAGTGTTGTCACAGCTGATTCTAACAGCCAGGTCTCTGCGTCTGTGTTGTAACTCTGTAGTCAAAGCAGACTACAAAGACTCTTTTCCTACAAGTCCCTCACAGGCTTTGCCTGGCCCAGCCCCAGGAGAAAAGGTCCCACCACCAGATCTGGTGTAGCTGGTTTTGGAGAATACGCAGTTGAGCAAGATCTGCGGGAAGCTCTCCACTTGTGTTAGTGTCATCCTTCACCTTGATGATGACTATAAATAAAGCGCTGCAATAATCAACTAGATTGACTAAGACAGATGCTGCTTTTAACATGTGTACTGTAATTAAGTTACACAAGGCTAGAAAGCTCCATCGCAGCCTCTTCCCACAGTGGAGGAAGTTTGGCTTTCTAATAATAGGAGCTGGGAACACATGTTGAATTATAAAGTAATCAAAGTTGGTTTTGGCAGGAACAATCCAGATTTGTCGTGCTTCCATTTAATCTCCAAGTCTGACAGGCATTCATCTCCCAATGGACCGGCTGCTTTTCTCATAGCTCCTTCTGAATGTCTTTCCTCTGGCAGAAGGTAGGGCACAAATTCTTGACGGTAGGAGGGGAGGTTTGCTTTCTCTGACTGGCCTCTTGACAATGCATGTGCTGACTTGCTCTCACACGCCATATGGTTTGCACATGCTAGTTAGCAGCCACACGCACGCGTCGCGGCTAATCTGGATGCACGTTATGTGCGCACACCCCCACAAAACCTGGCGCAGCTATAAGCTGTACGCTTAAGTCGGAGTGGCCTCACCCTGAACGGTCACAGGCGGGATTGCACGGCGCTGTCTGAGCAGTGGATAGAAGATGCTTCACTGCCCTCTTCCATTTTTCAGCCTGTACGCATGCAATATTGTGCAACGTCCTTTCACTGCTGCCCGCTGCTATTCTGGGACACCTTAACAGTAAACATTAGGTAGCACTTCCCAGGCTATTAACTTTCCTCACAATTCTCTCTTAGCCCCAATTTTCAGATCCTGATTCCAATCAGTCTTAGCACCCTTCCCAGCACCCTGGCTGTCTTTGGATCATCACTGGTATGGCCAGTTCCCTCCCATTTGCCTGTCCTTCTCCCTTCCTCTACAGCCCCTCACCTGCACACTCCTTTCTTACTTGCTCAGCCCTTCCTTAGCCAGATCACGCCTTTTGGTAGCCATCTGGCAGGATTGCAGTCCAGGCACCCAGTCCCTTGCGGGCTTTGATCTACGTCAGCTCAGCTAACACCCGCAGGAACCGGGTGACAGTGAGGGCGTCTGTGTATTCTAAAACCCCAGAATCCACCCCGAACTGTTAATTCGGGCTGCTAGCCCATGCCCTGTGCCTTTTTCCTAGTGTTTTTTGCCAGGTTCAGAAGGCCACAAGGCCCCCCTGTCCCTAGCTTGCCTTGGCTAAGACAGCCCAGGCTGCCCTCCTTCAGACATCCCAGTGCAGGCAGAGCATCCCGGAGGTAACGCAGAAGCTGCTCCCCTTCATCTCACTGCTTCAGATCAGCTTGACTAACGATAACTGCTCCTCATTCTGCTTTTACATCTGCTGCCTGCATTTCCCTGTGCTCTTAGATTAGCAGAACAATTTATCCTAGTCTGACTGTTACTTCCACACATAAAAACTGCACTCCCACAATAATATTTGTGCGCTGTTTATGTCTGCGTGCAGACACCTGCTACAAATTCTTGTTCTTGAAGGGACATCTCCAAGGCAGAAAAGTCGGGCTGGGACGGGCCAGGAGTGCACTCTTGCAGACCTCCCTTGGCTGCAGCGGCTGCACCTCCTGAAGCCCACGCTTGACGAGCATCACATGCAAAGACTTCAGCACACCCGGGGCATCGTGCACACAAATGTGCTCATTGCCCTCTCCCAGGCTGCTGCACCTCCACAGTTTTCCAGCTTTGGGTATGTGCAACTTTGCAAACCTGCTGGGGACAGCCAGCATCTGAAAAGCCCACCTCAGAGTCCTCCGACGTTAAGGGGAAGTGAGCAATGGGGAGTTATTCAGATACAGTTAAAGAATGGATGGGGCTCTGAGCAACCTGATCTAGTTAACGGTGTCCCTGCTCACCCTCTAGGGGTCCCTTCCAACCCAAAACATTCTATGATTCTATGATTCTAATAATTTTAAATTTTTTTTTTCCCCAGTTTTTACCTCATTAGGATGCCAGACAAAAAGGTTTTGGCCCTGTCCAAATTGCATAGCATTGACCTGGCTTCCACAAGCACCATCTGCCTCCTCTGACTTCTGGGGAGGTAGGGAGAGCTCAGGACCTACTGGGCATGCGATGCCCTGGGTGGGCAAAGACACAAATGATATTTTCTGACTGCCTGCTCCAATGCAGGCTGAACAAATTCAGCCTTGAATTTGCTTTGGTGTAAGACCTTGCCTATCTCTTGCCACTCCCTTGTTATTTATTTGTCACGTTTGGCTATTACGCAAAGCAGCGGTCACTCGTGGCACACGTATGGTGCTGAAGGAGTCAGGCGAAGAGGATTAGCTGGAGTGAAGCAGTGTAGCTTCCTTCTGATGCATTAAACAAGGAGAAGGCGTAAAGCAGGAGAGCATTCTTGTAGTGAGCGAGAAGGCCATGTGCAACAAAGATGGAGAGGCAGGCTGTAGCCACGTTAGCTAAACAAGCCCTGCAGAGTTTGCTGTCCCTTATGACTTTCATCCCTATCTGTTGAGCTTCCTAATGAGGACACGTGACTTTGCTATGCTCTCATGTCACTTCAACTGATGTAAATCAGGCTTGCTCCTGTCTGCTTTGTATGTTAACACCAGCAATGGGGAGGTCATGTCCCTGATGCCCTCATTAGAGGCAGTGTCGGCAGCCCTGGGCGATCTGGGTGCCCGCTTCGCTGCACTCGGGCACATCTAAGGCAGAAGGGCTTAGCGACAGGGCCTGAGCATGGGGGGGGTATGAGCACTGTGAGCAAGCGCAAGATTTTCCAGCTTGCCCTGAAACTTGGTAGCTCCCTTTGCTGCAGCAGCCTGTGTGCCGGGGTCGCGTCTCAGAGGTAGGCTGCTGCGCGTCGAGGTGCTCTGCGCCGTGTCTGTGCCTCAGTTCCCTTTTCACACAGGTGTTTGAGAAGGGCATTGCGGGGAGCCCATCAAAGCCAGAGGGCCCTCTGTTTCACAATCCAGTCCGCTACCATGCTTCCCCAGGGCTTTATTTACTGCTCTGCTCTGAACTGTGCTATAACGTGCTGCAGCCTTCACTGAGACAAGCAGCGACTGCCTTGCGTGGGGTAGGGTGGTCAAACCATTGGAGAGAAAGAAGCAACCAGTGTCCTCACAGCCCTGTCAGTACTGGAGAGGTGCCATTTTAGTTCAGATTTGAAACCAAACCCTGCATTTCAAAGCACCATGCTTTGATTCAAGCCAAACACACTCCCTAATTAAAACAAAGTACTGGTACTTTGCTTGTGGAGGATAAGGAGATCTTGACAAGGGTGAAGTTTCATGGCATAGATGTTACATATTACAGAAGGTACAATGTGCTAGACAATTCTAGCATCCCTTGGGGCACTCCCAGCAGCACTTGCCCCAGGCAGCAAGGTACCAACGTTTGCTGTATTGCAGCTACATACATGATTTTCCAAGGCTTATATTTCAGTTGAATCAAAAGTTTGCATCCAAACATGCAAAGGCTTCTCAGGTAGACATATGGGATGTAAATGTAACTCTCCCAGCTCTGTTCCAACCCCAAAGAGAAGAATGACATCTCAGTTCCCTCAGGTTTGTGCCTTTGGACCAAGGGTTAGCCAAAAGCAAGCTCCAGCTCTTCCAAAGGGAAATTAGATCCATAAATTAAAAAGGTGGAATGGAAACACGTAGCAGAGGCTCTGGCTGCTCTGACTTAGAATCACAGAATCGTTTAGGTTGGAAAAGCCTTTTAAGATCATCAAGCCCAACCGTTGCCCTAACCCTGCCATCCCACCACTAAACCCTGGCCCTAAGCACCTCGTCTGCCCGGCTTTTAAATACCCCCAGGGATGGGGACTCGACCCCTGTCCTGGGCAGCCCCTTCCAGTGCCTGACAGCCCTTGCAGGGAAGGAATTTTCCCCAATGTCCAACCTAAACCTGCCCTGGCACAACTTGAGGCCGTTTCCCCTCGTCCCATCGCCCGTTCCCTGGGAGCAGAGACCGACCACCCCCCGGCTCCCCTGCTCCTGTCAGGCAGTTGTAGGGAGCGATAAGGGCTCCCCTCAGCCTCCCCTTCTCCAGGCTGAACACCCCCAGGTGCCAGGTAGGAAACGCTGCTCTGAACATTTCAGTGATTTCCAGAAGAGAACACACACTTGCAGATGTAATACGCATGCAGTGAACACCTGTGCAAATGGCAAATTTAACATCCATCCATTACTACTACTCTGGCCCTTTATTATAACCTGCTGCTTTTCCCTCGTGCTTCTCACTGCTAGTTAGCAAAGGTAACAGAAGAGCAGAGTTTAAGTGGCTGACCAGGACAACACCGTAGCGTGAGCTTTTCATGTTCAGCAAGAGATCCCGCTGCCCCTTTGGTGATAAAGAGGAACAGGGAAAACCCACTCTACCTGGACCAGGCCATTTCTGGGCTGAGCAGGGTCTAGAACAGCCCTGGCTGCCAGTCTGGGCAGGAGCCTTGCTGCCAGGGCGAGAGCAGAGTCCCGTACAAGGAGCAGCAGGCACGGCTGGGTGGCTAGAGCAGACTGGGAGAGGTGGCCCCAAAATTAATCCTGAGGCAAGGGACCATGGAGCAGGTGATGTTTTGGGGGACCAAACCATCAGAGGTGATAAAGACTCTGCTGGGGACTGAGACCGAGGACCAGGACAGACTGGACTCCAGGGAACCCCATGTTTCCAGAAAGCGAGACCTCACAAGTGCTCCGATGGACGGTTGGGTGCAGCCTCCCGGGCTGATCGAGGACAAGGTACTCGTCAGCACTGAGAAATGCCAAACCTCTTGGCACCTGGAAACGCCAAGCCCTGCTGCTGCCGTGGGACCTCCAAGCCAGAGGGGACAAGGGCAGAGGACAGCCATGCCGGTATTCCCTGCCTTCTTACCCAGGTACAGCCGCAAACGCTGAGTACTGGTTTCCAGTAGGATTGCCCTTCATGGCACAGTTACAGCATGCAGCAGCTGTAAACCCAACAACATTTGACTGGCTGGTTTTTTCTATAGCTCTAAGTTCTCAAAATCTAGTCAAAGCCACTTTCAGCTAGTTTCACTTGAAAAAAATCTAGCAAACCTGTGAGTTTCACACAAAACGCAAGCTGTAAACCATCAAAGGTTCTGTTAGAGGGTTGGTGAACTTTAGCAATGCCTTTGATGAAAATGGTCTGAGTTTCAAGTGTGTAATGAACCCCCAAATCATTCAAGTTTCACATGGTTGCAAATATTTCTCACAGTTCTGATCAAAGCTGTATTCAGCAGGGAAGAAGCTTTGATTTTGCAGTACAGGGGACGTGCTGAAATTTTCAAAGCCAGGCCCTGGGATTTAGATGAGCAGTTCTTCTTGGAAGCGATACAGCTAAACTTAGCAACGCTTAGGGGGAAGTAACATGAAGATGGCACATTTGGATTCCTCTTCTTTGGATTCCTCTTCTTGCCCCTAAACCCCTTCCCAGGAGGAAGTTTTAATCCCCCACGCTGACGTTCAGGAGGCTGCATGTCCCCATATTTGGGTTCAACCACTGTATATCCCTACATATCCATTCCCAGTACTTTTCCCTGACTTCATTCTGCTGGCTGCTGACATTGCCGCTCTGCAGCACAGCTCTTCGGAGGAAAAGCTCAAGCCTGGTTTGAGGAGGAGGCATTAATGCTGCAGGACTGGTTGCTGACCCACATTCCAGCGGCGATGCAAAAGGCAGCGCAGCTGGGGAGGTTTCCCCTGCTGCCTCCACCACCCTGGGTCTCCCCGGCCGGCACCACCTTGGGTGGAACAGGAAAGCATCTGCGTCTTTCACTGCACTCAGTGATGAGACCCAAATCCCGCCGGAGCCAGAGGCATATGTAAATGCCTGGGTTTAATGCCACCGCCTTGCTGTGAAGTCTTCATTTGTGACAAAGATTTCCATAGCAACAGACTGATCTCGCTAGCAGGACTACGGTCCCCTTGGAAGAGCAGGTGGAAGGAGGGACTAGAGAAAGCACAATGCTGCACAAAATGCTACAGAGAAGCAGGTACCAGTCTTTACGTAACTGGAGCACCAGGCTTCAGCACGTCAAAGCTCCCGAAGAAAGGGAATTCACCAGGAAACCCGCACAGAGGATGCCATGAAGGCACTAGACTGGGGCTAAGGGGCCACGGACCCTGCACAAATCACATCTCCCCATCTTGATCTGCCCCTGCCATGCACAGTGCAGGGATCCCGGCGCTGCTCTCCTTTGCTGTGGCAACTTGCCTGCTGGAAGGGAGATGCTACTGGTACCTCGGAGGCCAAGATGCACTTCGAGGCGCTGCAGCCCCCCAGCTAGAGGTGTGGAAGCAGAGGGCAGACCACATACTGTGTGTCAGCAGGCGTGGGCTCCTATTGCACCCCGCCAGGTATTTGCTCTACCCCCAGATCACCTCACCAGCCTATTTCTGTCCTCCGAAGGCAGCAGCTAGTAACACTGTCCTGCCAGACTGTTCCATAATTAGTCACAGACTAATCAATGTTTAGACACTGCCTTTAAATCCTTAGTTACTTGGCGCGGCAGAAATGCAAAGCTTTGTCACGCCGATAGATACAACTCTGTTACACCAAAGATACATTGCAGGTGCTGTTTTCCCAAAGAACAACCCATTTTACAGGCAGCCTGGTGTGATACTATGATTCATTCCCACACCCAGTTTCCGATCAGTACAAACAATGTGCACAGGTGGTACAGAGCCATTAGCCGCTGCCGAAGCGGCAGAAACAGCCTTTGGTCAGCAAGGGCTGGAGCAGCCAAGGACTTTTTTTAGGCAACAGCAAGCTTTTCTTTCTATGTGTTTTGCTTCTTTATAATTTTATTATTTTCACTGAGGTATTACAGTAAGTAGCTTGGCAGCACCTCATGCTTCTGGCAAATAAATCACATCACGGCAATTGAACTGGGAAGGTAGCACCTTTGACTGGCACGGTTCACTTTAGCATGTCTAGAGGCATTTACGCAGAAAGCCCTCCAAAGGCAAAGCACATTTTTATTCCCCTGGTCCGGGTAACTCCCCGCTTAGTTGTTTTTATTGTCCAAACCAGAGGCTACTGTGATAACAGGCTCAAAGACTAGAAGCTTCAAGGGGACAAGAACATGATCCAGCATCCCAGAAAACTTGAGTAGCTTTAGGTTTAGCATGAACTGACCTAACGCTCCACCCAACAACGCCAAACCCCACTGCTCCTGAAATTCAAGCCTCATAAAGGTCTTCCTCCTTTCTGAGAGCCTGACAAATATGACAGGGAGCTTTTCTTACGTAGATTTCTCTGACTGCTTTAATCGCCGAAGGCACTATCGTTGTGAGAACTGTAACTATTTCCTTTACCAAAGCCACTAAAGGATGCCCCCAAAAGACACATTCAGTTCTTGGGGTTTAGAATGACTGGGTGGGTTCGCGTATTTGTCAGTAATTCCTGCATACATTCAGTTTTGTTCTTATTACCATAAGCTTCCACTTTCCAGAAGCAACACTTTGCTGGTCAGGTCTCCTACCTCATCACTCCCAAAGCAGAAAGTTGAGTTAAAGAGTGCCTGGAAAAAAACCCCAAACCACAAACAAAAAAAACCAAACAAAAAAACCTTAAGCACAGGAAGAGCTTTATAATGACCCCCTTGCAAAGCATAGCAGGATGCTCACTAGCCAGCTCAAAACACACTACATTCCCCATCTCAAAGCAGTATCCTAAGCAAAAAATCCCAAAACAAACAAAAAACCTCCTCTCTCCTCACACCAGCAAACCCACAAGGACTTCAGGAGCCAACCTTTTATTCCTCAGGAGGGTAAACGAGCAGCCTGGGTTGCTGAATTGGGGATTTTCTCCCCCTTCATGCAAAGGAGCAGTTAATTATTTACCAGCCTGTCTGTAATGCTCTAGTTTACATGCTGGAATTTACATGATTTATTAAACAAAATAGCATTTAAAAAGAAATCCTGTCACAGCTATGTCATCCTTAAAGGAGACTGAACATTTTTTCTTAAGAAGTCAATACATGAAGGAATTGCTGAAGATGCCTCCTCTTGTTTGCAGCCATTTACCTGCTTAAATAAATCATCTTCCTCCTCCCTTCCATTCACAGGTTTGGGGATGGAGCCTCATAAGCTGCCTAACCTGGGCAAGGGCACTGGTCTTGCAGCAGGAACTGCTTCATGAAGAAGATTAGGAATTAATCACAAATTCCTAAAGGACCAGTTTTAAAATCAGGGAAGGTCAGCTGCTAACTTTGTGTTGATCAGGGGCCCAGAGAGCCAGCAGTGAGGAATTAAAAGGGTATTTAACCCTTGCTAGGTGGTTTGTTTTTTTTTTTTTTAACCCCAGTCTTTCTTTTTTTTTTTCTGCTGTGAAAAAAAATCAGATTTGGTCTGAAGAAACATGTGATAGTGATTATGGTGGATGGTTTGGATAAAAAAGCCTTACAAATGCAGAAAAAGAGATTGCATTTTTCTACTCCCATTTTTTCTACTCCCATTTTTTCTTGAAACAATATCCCATTTAGAAGGAAACTGCTGCTGCATGTTCCTGAACGTGATCCATTACAGAAACAGACTGTGATGCTGTAGAGCCTGACCAGTTTCTTACGGAGAAATAGTCTGTACTTCTTGGAGCTGGACCACTGACTTCAGCATCAGTGCCTACAGGCTCCAAATGCAATTAGCCGAGCAGTGTCTCCCTTAAGTGGAAACAAAGCCTAATGCATTTAAGACTGAGTCAAAGTGGTTGAAACTGAACTTCAAATAATAAACATATCAATCATTTTTCCTTCATTGGATTACACCGTATCTATCATGAGCTTCACAACAACCACAAGAGCACTGCTCCTACACTTCCCACTGCTTTAGGTATCGACGTCCTTGCACTTGGCACGGGCGACCTGCAATCCCTAACTCATCTTCTGTCAAGTAAAATGCCTTCTAATTTCTCTTTTTGACAGGCAGGTGTCATCCATAACTGCTAAAACAGTGGGTTCATTTGTTAGTACAGGAAATGATGTAACTTAATAGAAGTTACCCTGTAAAATCCGTAAATAACAGGAATTTGGCTGTAGGTAAGAGCTTGATAATATTCAAATAGAAATAAAGTTCACGTTTAGGCAGTGGCAGTGCTTAAATCACCGAGTCGGGTTACCGAGAGGTGGATATGGAGCCTTTTGAACTGAGGTCCAGTGTCCTTTTCAAACACCCAGTTCTGCTGCCAGTCACTGGCTTTGATGTAGAAATCCTGGTGTGAACTTTGCTCGCCTGGGTTATCAGAAAGATCAGGGTCCGTTCTGGCCTTAAAATCCCTGGCAAGCCAAAGCAGCGAATCTGAGTATGAATTTTTGAACACTGACACGAATGTCTCTCTCCTTTTGCAGAGCCAGGCTCCGGAACTACGTGACAGCAGCTGAATCGGCACAGCAGCTCGCACCAGAGCAAGCCTCTGCGGAAAACGCTCTGAGCAAGATTATTGCAAAATATATGGCCTCGCATTGTGTTAGGGGAGTAATCAATGGAGTGGATTATTTTCTTTCTTTCCAACTGTTGACAGCAGAGGTTCTCTCCCAGCCCACTCGGTGCCTGGCTCCCCTCTGATTTTGGACGGCTGGAATTGCTCTAGCTAATGGAGTGACTCCAGGCTTTTGCGAGTGTGGATGGATGAGACTCCAGCCTTGGGGCATGCAAAAAATGAGCCATGTTTTCCCCTAGTCTCAAAATACAGGGGAAAGATGTGTGCATAACCACAGATAAGGACACCCACCTGATGTGAGATTTGAGTACTCCCCAGACTGATGAGATAAAGCTGTGACTAAACCTACTCTTAGCTGTCTCTTGAACCCAGTTTGTGATGGGCCCAAGAGCCCCTACAGCATCAGAGGACATCAGAGGGATGCAGGGCAACAGATATGATGTGGGAAAGACAAACCTTCCTGAGCGAAGAAATGAGTCCCCTCAGGATTGCAGCATGTGTCAAACTGGAGTGCTGCCACCTGCTTCTGTTCCCTGTTTAATGCATATACGCTGAACAAAAGAAAAGGATGAGCAAACCACCATTAGATGAGAGAGAAAAAATAGCTCAAGACAGTGATCTTCCCCTGCCTATGAGGCTGGAGCTACACTTTTTGGTTAATAGGATAACAGCAGCAACAACTGCATGAGCTTATAGAATCACAGAATTGTTTTGGTTGGAAAAGACCTTTAAGATCAGCAAGCCCAACCACTACCGTAATCCTGCCATCCCACCACTAAACCCTGTCCCTAAGCACTGCATCTACCTGGCTTTTAAATCCCTCCAGAGATGGGGACTCCTGAGCTTCCTCTCTGGCTGCCTCTGTGTGCCTGAGCTGTTACCTAAATGCACCATCCCCTCAACAAAGCAGGAGTCTGGCACCTTGGCCTCAATTAGTTCTCAGCCTGGACTTCAGGGATGTCAGGCAGGTTGTGGTAGCTTATTTGTAATGCAGGGAAAACTGAAAGCACCACTATACGCTGGTGACTTCAGTGCATGGCTGCTGAGCAGCCAGCAAATGACCTGGGCCTGCAGTCAGTGAACGCTCAGGAGAGTCATTGGGAGCTTTTCCACCAACCCCGGTGGGCGTTGGATTAGATTTTTAGAGTCTTAACTCAAACAGATGCACCCTGCAATGTTCTTCAGTTATGACCTGCGGGCCCTGCACGATGCTTAGGAGGTGCTCAGCAGGCTCGGACCCTTGCTGACCCCGTCTGAGATTGAGCAGAGGTGGGAGGGGTGGTAAGTTCCTATCTCCGTCCTTGTTCTCTGAGCCTAATCACTGCCAAAGATTTGCTTGTTTTCTGAACATGTGGGTTGCATTAGTAAGATGGTGGCACCCCTCATCTGCAGCCATTTATCCTCTTCCTTGATGGGCAGTCAAAGGATCTACCTCAGACAGGTTTCATAGGGGCCTTTCTTGTCAGACTCTGTCTGCAGCATCCTGGAAGGAAAATTCTCTGAGAGGTGAGGAATGAAAGAGTCACCTCACACAGGGAGCCTTGAGAGAGCAGCAGAGCCCCAAGACGTGCAATGCTAGGTAGGTGGCTTTACGAGCAGCTTTTCTAGAGCGTGTGTTCTTCTGTATGTTGTTCTGTGATACACTCATAAATGAAGGCTGTCCTCCTGCTTTGTACATCCGACTGGAGCAGCTCTCGCTTCAGAGAGAGCACTGAGCTGGAAGAGGGAGAGATAAAATGTAGAAGTTGCTTTGGGCTCTAGCTTCTAACACTGTATTTAGAGCTGAATCCTCCTTGCCTGTGCAATCTTGGCTTGATTCTATGCAGTGTCTCCTGATTCTCCCTCTCATCTGCTTCAACATGGGATTAGGCCAAGCATTCAAAATGTGGACCAACCACCAAAAAAACCCCTCAGCCATTGAATAAACAAACACAGGGCTTCACAGGGTGAAATCAATTCCTGTTAGTATTCTGCACAATGCAATAGAAGCAATTCTACTTAGCTCTGCCTTAAATGCCACTGTATGTCACACTTTGCAGAAACTGATAGTTCCATTTTCAGCATATTGATCTCCAATTAAATCAATGGGTTTGGGCAAGTTCATCTGTCCAATCCACACAGCAGACTTGAGATACCCAATCTGCAGCAGGTGTGTACAGGGAGGTCTGGAAATGTAATTGGAGTTGTAGGAGATCGTGTTATGCTAACCATGCACATGGCATTGCCAAGCTCCAGGCCAAAAGGGATGTTTTGCTTTGTTCATTAAGGAGCTAATTCCTGCAGTAGCACCCAGAGGTCCCGTCTAGCAGGAGCTTAGACATGAACAAGGGATTCTCCTCAGTGACAAACATGCGTGCAAGATGTGGCCAGCTTGGTAGCTTTTTGAACAAGAGATGAAGGCCAAAGAAGGAAAAGAGCTATTGAAGTGCAAGGAAAAATATGGTAAAGAACAGAAAACAATTCAGGACTTCCTTCCAAGAAGAAGACCTCGCCATAAACAGCACACTAGCAAATGTCACTTGGTGTATTGGTAAGAAATAGTGAGGAGATCGTGCGTGCTCTCTACATCTCTGCAAAGTTCATGTGGAGGGAACCAAACCCCTTTCTTCCACCTCTGGCATCACCACAACCAAATGATGTGTATGGTATAAATGCCTTTATTTACATAGTCTGAATGTATGTCATACAATTTACATAGTCTGAATCTTGGCACCAGTGTACAAAATACCAAGAATAGTACCTACCTTACTCTTTCAGTACTCAAAATACTAAATCCTAGAGGAAAAAGAGATTTTTCAGGGTTTTAGATAAGATCTGAACATCTTCCCCCAAACTGAGGTAGGCAAATAACTCTCAAGAAAGGTTAAAGTCACAAATGAGCTCTGAAAGTTCTACCCATGGCTGAAACGTGCTTTGTATCATGTATAAACGTGGGCAACTGCGCTGCTTGGTTTCGGTGGGAAAAGGGGATGTGACAGCAAGAGCAGCAATGGGCTGGTTTCACAGTTTGGAAGAGTTGTTGTTTGCCTCGCTGTGCTTTGGGGACAGATCCAAATGTTCTAGGTCTGAAAATGGCCAAGCTGTCCACTACACCAGTGTAACCCCAGCTCACAGACTTCAGAGCCTGTGCTATTTCCATGGTTGTCTGTTGGCACCATCCATCCCAGCCTATGACTCTGGTTACACCATGGCTTCCCTCCAGGCTGCGGCTGCTGAAATGGGAGCCGAGTGGCAGAGGATGCATCAGGGACGCCCAGTGGCTGTGTCCAGCGTATGGCCACCAAGGGTCCTCCTGGGCACAGGGGCTGCCTCCAAAGGATGCTGGGCAGGGCTGCAGGGGGCCTGTCATCCCCATGTCACTGTGCTACCACCTGGCAGCACAGCCATCACAGTGCCCCGGGGCAGGATAAAGGGGACATCCTCCTCCTGCTGCCAGCCTGCCCAGCTTTGCTATCGGGACAGAGCTGGCCTGGGGGCAGCCCAAAGACATCCAAGAGGAATCCCTTGAGCATGCAGAATTACTTGGAGGGGGCCGAGGGAGGAAGACTGGAGGCTGAATGAGGTTGCTGGGCATTCTCTGCTGCAAGGCCAGCTCCTGGTGGGGACACATTTAAAGCTCATCTGAAATCCTACCTCAGTCTTTGGGGAACAGATGCCAGGTCCTCAGGAGATGAGAAGAACCCCCCCAGCCCCTGGAGGTGCCCGAGGCTATCAGGGCTTTTCACCTGGATTAGCAGTGGCAAGACAAGGGAATGCCTTCTTGATGAGCACTGCGGAGCTTGCTGACCTTATCCCCTGCAGAGCCAGGATCATCAACAGTGGGAAATGGGACGCACAGATGATGCAAGGGGTCCCAGTGCTTTGGAGGACCCACTGGTGTCCTGTCAGGCAAGGGAAGGATTCTTGCCCCCGAGGTCAATCAGGCTGCAGGCATTTTGCCACTCTTGGAAGCCCCTGAGATGGCTCCATGTTGAGGGAGAGAAGAGGTTGGGCACCTTCTGGGAAGTGTGATTAGCCTGTGGGACAAAGAGGCAGGTCTTGCTTGCATGCTCAGGGAATAGCCAATCACCAGCTTTGGGGTCAGGAAGGAATTTTCCCCCGGGGCAGATTGGCACTGGTCCCTGAGGGTTTTTTGCCTTTCTCCGCAGCATTGAGCATGACCACTTGTCAGGACTCCTCTGCTCCATTTGGGCTGGGTTACTGCCCGCTGCTCATGCCCAAGGATGGCCTCTCATGCCCTGCAGCTGGTGGGAGGAAGTTGGGTTTTTTTTTTTCCCCCAGGGTGGACTGGCAAGTGTCCCTGGGGTTTTTTTTTGCCTTCCTCTGCAGCATTGAGCATGGCCCCTTGCCAGGCTCCTTTGGGCCGTTTTGGCTAGGTGCCTGCTGCTCATGTTCCCCTGGATGTAGGGGCACAACGGCCACCTTTGAGGAAGGAGGCTTGCTTTGCCTTTGCTGGTCCTCACACTGAGCAGGAGTGTTACATCTGTGCTAAACGCAGAAAGAGCATCTCATGCTGAAGTGCTAATACCTTTCTCTGCAAACCCAAGATCTCCTGTGCAGGAAGTGCATTGACCACATAAGCCTGTAAGGTCTAGGGACGACATAGTTGGGAGTACCAAGGTTAATGCATCCTGGGACAAAGAGTCACCTTTTTTCCTTCCTGAGGAGTACATTGAGACATGCTAGGTGCTGCAGTCTTTCCTCAGAAGAAAACTGCCTGAACGCATATACCTTAAAGCTTGCACAGAACGTGCTAACGTAAAGCAATCGCAGGCTGGAGTACTGGGACAAATTAATCACTACCATGACTCTGACCCCACATCCACTGCCAGTTACTAAGTACCAGGCTGAACAGGGCACTCAACACAGCAGGCAGCAGCAATCCCAAAGCCCTGGGCTGTAACATTCTTGTTCCCATTTTGGATTTTTGAAATGAATGTAGCAAAAATTACCAAAGGCTCCTTGTGGCCGAGGCTGCATTTTATTAGAACACAAAAATGATAAACTAGAACAAGATGAGCAAGATTAACTACCGTGTAATCTGAAAGGAAGATTTGGGTTTTAGACCTGACTTCCTGGGTTGAAATTGGTTCCTTGGGGGTCTTTCCCTGTGTCACCCCTGCTTCTGGGCTATGAGTTGTCCCCTGCTGCAGGCCAGGAGCCTCCCAGCCATGCTGATGGCTCTTCATCATCTTCACCTGCTTTCTTGTTCTTGGCACTGTCTCCAGGCCAACACAATATCAGAGAATGAGCAATCTCACACACCAGAAGGATGGGATGTCATCCAGAGAGACCTGGACAGGCTGGAGAGGTGGGCCTGTGTGAACCTCATGAGGTTCAACAAGGCCAAGTGCAAGGTCCTGCACCTGGGTCGGGGTAACCCCCAGTATCAATACAGGCTGGGGGAAGAAAGGATCGAGAGCAGCCCTGCCGAGAGGGACTTGGGGGTGCTGGTGGATGAAAAGCTGGACATGAGCCGGCAATGTGCGCTGGCAGCCCAGAAGGCCAACCGTACTCTGGGCTGCATCAGGAGAAGTGTGGCCAGCAGGTCGAGGGAGGTGATTCTGCCCCTCTACTCTGCTCTGGTGAGACCTCACCTAGAGTACTGCGTCCAGCTCTGGAGCCCTCAGCACAAGAAAGACATGGAACTGTTGGAGCGGGCCCAGAGGAGGGCTACAAAAATGATCTGAGGGCTGGAGCACCTCTCCTATGAGGCCAGGCTGAGAGAGTTGGGCTTGTTCAGCCTGGAGAAGAGAAGGCTGCAGGGAGACCTGATTGCGGCCTTTCAGTACCTAAAGGGGGTCTGTAGGAAAGATGGGGAAGGTCTTTTTAGTAGGGCCAGCTGTGACAGGACAAGGGGTAATGTTTTTAAACTAAAACAGGGTAGGTTTAGACTAGATATAAGGAAGAAATTCTTTGCAATGAGGGTGGTAAAACACTGGAACAGGTTGCCCAGAGAGGTAGTGGAGGCCCCATCCCTGGCAACATTCAAGGCCAGGTTGGATGGGGCTCTGAGAAACCTGATCTGGTTAGCAGTGTCCCTGCTTACTGCAGGGGGGTTGGACTGGATGACCTCTAGGGGTCCCTTCCAACCCAAAACATTCTATGATTCTATGAATCTCCACTCCAGGTGCTGGTAGCAAGGACCATGTAATCCAATAACCTTTCCCTTCCTGCCTGGCTGGCTGGCTGCACCACCACTTAGGCAGGATGACTTTTTCCAGGGACTATGAACAAACAGTTTTATCATTTGTCCCCTGCAGACATACACAGACCCTCTTCTTACTGGGACCTTCTCAGATTATGTGGAGGTGATAGCTGGAGAGCATTCCCATCCAGGCCATTGTTAATTATTGGGGTCAACTGAGATTAATGACAATACTTGCCCAGAGACAGTCTGGGCAATTACTGATCACCATTTTGGGCACAGGGGGCCTTTCCCAGGGAGCCTGTTGGTGGAAGAACAGGAACACAGAGGGGGAAAAAAAATGTGCTCATCTTGCTCCTTAGACAGAGCAGGAAAGCAGATAATGCTTGAAAAGGGGCTTATGTGGATAGGTGAAGTATCTGATGGGAAAGCTTCTCTGCCTCCTCCACTGGACAAACTGGGAAACTGAGTGGGAGGAAAACAGTGCAGGAGTTGCACAAAGTGCTCCAGCTGTGTTCAAGTTGGCTGAGCCTTAGACAATGTGCCTTTACGTCCTTCATTCACATGCCCCTGATGCTATAATGGGTTATATTTATCAAGTTCCTTTGACAGTCTCCTCCAGACTTTGACCATCAATTCATCTCCTTTCACCTGCTTCGTGTTGCCTCCATTTTTTAAGAGCAGTCTGCCAGAGGAATGCATTCTGCAGAAATTTGTCACTTCTTTCCATCTGCGCACACACCCCTCTGAAGGCGAGCTGTAGATCGTGGCTCTGCTCTGTCGATGTATCTTTAATCTATGTGAGGCTTCTTGGTACAAAACAATCTCCCAGAGGGTGAAGCCCAGCCTGCTGTGTGCTACCTTGGTCTCTGTTAGGCCCCTTAGGGCACATATGGGGCAAGACTGGTGAAGAGGAGGTTTCTCATGGGTTAGGGAGACTTGTGGGGGAGTGTGCTTTCTGTGCTCAGGTGTGCTGGGCAGCAGGCAGCCCAGCACATGGAATGTCTCTCTTCCTAGTTGCAGAATGGATATGTGCTTGCAGAGTCAGGACTGGGCCAGCACTGTGTCCAAGAAAACAAAGCAAGGAGGGAATGGTGGGCTTCCACCACCCATGGGAAGCTACACAGAACAGCCTGCAGCCTGTAAGATCCTGTTAGATGCAGCCTGAAAACACTTGGTCTGTTGATGTGGCCTGAATCAATATTGTTGTGAAGATACAGAATAACACCCAACCTACCAAGTCCCTTCAGGTCCGGGGTGACTCTGCATTGCGCCAGCCCTAGCAGTGCTGCTTCCTTAGCACAGTTGCGTTCCATAGGCATCTTTGTCTCCATCCCACCCTCCGAGCCTTCCATACGCAAACATCACTTGCACAGCAGTAAAGAGTGGTCTGAGAGGCGCGGGGGGGTTTTGATCAAATATGTATGGCAGGTATCTCTGATGCATGTTATGTTCTTACACACCTGCCTTCAGCAGAGTCCCAGCTCAGCAAAGCCAGTTTCTCTCCATATTTTGAGAAACTTCAGTGCAATCAGCATGTTTCCTAGTAAACGAAGAAGTACAACTTGCCCAGCGGGGATCGGACCCAAGAACTTTAATCTTTCCCATCTGCTTCCTGGGCCCGTGACGGGGACAGCTCTGTCCCACTCGGTGGCTGCTTTGTCCTCTTTCTCACCACACTCTTGGATGCTGCGGGGAGTGTCCTCCGAAGGCAGGTTTGAGCCCTCTGCCTGGGCACTTTCTGGTGCTGCTGACAAGCCCAAGCAGCCCTGAGCAGCCCACAAGCTGAGCCCAAGGTTGAAAGCCCAGAGGGTGTTCAGAGCGACAAACGAAAATATTATGGAACAGGAGAATATTTCCTCCTTTTCTGACCTATTGTTAGTGCAGTTGCAGAGGAAATGGCAAACTCCTCCGAGCCAATCTTTGCTTGTAACAAGCTCTTCAGCACCCCTGCAAGGAATTTTATTTTGGCTTGGTGGGTTTTAGAATTTAATTTTCAGTGGTTCAGAATTTGTGACCCTCCAGTGCACCTGAGCTCATGGAATACAAAAGCATTTGCTGCTTCTCCTCACCACACAGAAAGATACTTGGCTGAATTTCACTTGTAAGTTTTAGAGCTGGATATCTGAGGTATAAAGAAAATAAAGTACTCATGAATATTCTTTTGAACAAACTGCATATTTCTACAGCTGGGCTTCAGAGTTTTGGTACTTACTTTCCAATCATTTGTGGAAGATGGGTTTTTTGTTTGCAGTAAAGGTTGGCCAAGGCAAAACTGTTCTGAATAGTCAAGAGTCTGACTGCATCCCTGTGGCAGCAAGCTCGCAGTGAGGGATCCCATTGCAAGCCATAGTTTTTCTTATCAAACCAGCCAGGAGAAAGTTTTTTCCATCTTCTTGTTGATGGACAGTCTGCAAGAGGTAAAAGTGACCGGATAGGTTTTGCAGAGCATGGTGGGCTCTCAGCGTAAGGACAAAATGGGCTGGAGGCGAGGGTTGATAACTCTGATTTTACTGGTTTTAGGAGAGGTTGTTTTCCCTGGCCCACACCGTGCTCCTCAGACCAGAGCAGGTGGCACTAAACCTGCTATCCAGTCCTGACCTCCCAGAAAGTGCCGAATGCAGGTGGAGACACAGGGATGAGGGACCATGCTCACTGGGCCAGAAATGCCATGAACAGCACCTTGTTACTGCCCACTCCCCTTTGGAAAGAGTTGACCTGCCAGAGGACGGTGGCAGGAGCTGCGGGCACCGTGCTGTGCCGTAGGCGTGAGCCCTGAGTGCACCCGCACCCCCCGCAGACCTGGGCTCCCTCCAGGATTCCATGTCAGCCCTGGCCCCAGCACCAGGCTTGGGCTGGGGGTGCCTGTGGCAGCCCTGTCCCTGCTGTCCCCCCACTGGTGGCACTTGGGCCTGTCCCCAGCTGTCCGGTCTGACTGAGCAGCCTGGCCCGTGTCCTGCCGTGCCCCCAGAGAGGGGTGCCCAGGGAGGCATGGCGGGCTTGCGTGGCATGAGGTGGAGGGGCTGCACTGGGTGGGGATGGGGGGGCAGCCTGGCAGAGACCCTGCGGCCACCACCACTGCACTCTGTAGCACTGCATTTATTCACAGATCCTTTATTTCCTTTCCATCTCCTGCAGAGATGGATCCCAGCTGATTTTGAATGAAATGTGGCTGTGATGTTGACAAAACCCCCTGGCAGCATGGCTCCATGCGAGTCTGTGCCCTGTCTGTGGCATTGGCTCCGGCGCATGGCTGTGGTGGGAGAGGACAGGGCAGGGCTTTTCCTTGGCGTGTGTGCAGCTCCGGCAGAGCGGGAGCAAGAGCCTGGCTTCCCAGCGCTGCCTCAGGGCTGTCAAAAAACACAAGCGGAGAGAAGTGGCCACTTCTTTACACGGCAGGACCTCCCCTCCCTCCCCCCCCACCCCCACCATGCCATCCCCCTTAACGTGAAACTGTTTTTATAACAGGTGGTCAAAGCCTTTAAATATTTGTGGGCCAGGTTTGAATCTTGCTTTTAATCCTCGAACATAGTTCTCTAGACCTTAAGCAGCTACTGGGCGTTGTTCCTAGAGCAGGACGTGTTATCCCTGCTCTCGCTCTCCTCCAGCACTGGTCCAGTGCCGACAACAAAGGTCACCTGGTGCCTACAACAAAGGTCACCGAGCGCTTTGTTAAAACCCTTCCATTTGCCTGACACATAAACAGGACGAACCTGAAAGTGGTGACAAAACCGCAACTGCTTTGGCATTGAGGAGATGTGGTGGGATACGCCGCAGGATGAGCCGTTAGCGTTTGGCTGAAGCAATGCTAATCCAGGCCTGAAAAACATGCAGCCCAATTACTGCAGCTATACCGCTGAAGTAATGGGGAGCTTGGGAGTGGGGCTGATGAGCAGCTTCATAACGGGCTAATGAGCAGTCTGGCTGCTCTCCATCAAAGGCCTAGTGGAAGTTGGTACAAGACCCCTGGGGTGGTACAGGAGGGGAATGTGCAGACTGGGAAATGTCCAAATATAGCATTAAAATACAGCATGAACCGTGTGGAAGCTTGTGCTTAGCATGTGGATAAAGCAACTTCAATGTGACAGGTGCATGAGAACCGATACGTTCTCAAAAGGGGCTATATTTGCTTTATCCAAAGCACAAGGAATAGATTAAATGAATATCTAGGAGAGCTGTTTTACACTTAGAGCTTCTGGGTGGCTGGAAAAACCTTTTGTTCCAGAGAGTGGAGAGGAAGCTGCCAAAAAAATCAGCCCCTTGGGGTTTGATTATTGAGGAAGAGTAGAGAAAAAGGGAGAATAGGGAAGAGCTGAGGGTGAAATAGCAGGGATTGGAGGTGGCTTGAGAGGAGCTGCTGAGGATGACAGGGGAGGAGATAGGCAGGAGCTGGAGAGGCTGGCGATGGCAAGAAGTGTCTGATGCATGTGGGGTTGGAGCTGTTAATCAGGCATTTATATCTGCTGTCTCGTAAACAACCGAAAATCAGTGTCTCCATCCCTCTGTACTGGAGGTCCATGAGAGCTTTAACAGCTTTCTGCTGCTCCTCATTATGGGTTAACTGACAGACTTGCTGTGGATCTGAACATCCAAATCCTGCTGATTAAATGTGTGAGAAATCAGTACTGCCGGACTGTAGGATACTTTTTTCTTCTCATCTTTTATTTTTTTTTTTTTTTTAAGAATCCACGGGCTGAAGGCATGAATAAGTTGGCAAAGTCACAATCTCGGAAGTTAGGCACTGTCTATACATCCTAAATTTGCCTCTCTGATTATGCATGATGCAATTTATTTGGATGAACCATTCACGTGCACGCAAGAGCTGACCTGTACCTGCTTTCACTGCCTCCTTGTGCACCTGGCAGCATAGCCCCTGCAGGTGTTTGGTTGTCACCTCTTTTTCTTTGTGGCTGGGCAACAGGAGGTTATGTGGCTGATTAACTGTGATTCAAGATACCTTTCCTTGACAGGCAACTACTTCAGCATGTTAAACGTGCTAAAATGTGTTTGGGAATCATGTCCCAAGATAGGTCAGAACTGGAGCCCCAGAGGATGTAAGTAACGTAACGTTCCCCAGGGCATCTAAAATAGTTGATATAAATTATCGTTATTCAAGAGATGATTGGAAAGCGTCTGTCCCAACATAAGACTGCCTAGCATACGGGTTAGGTCCCTGCCCAGAAGTGCTGATGACCTTTCTTAATCAGCCTCTAATTTCTTCCTTCCAATTTCTTGCCACATAATGATCTTCATGCACAGGATCTTTTATCCCTGAATGATCTCTCGGAGGCCTTTGATGGTGCATTAACAGCCTGAGAGGAGTGACTTGCTTGGGAGTAGCTGGGCGATGATCTCGGAGGGATGTAGAATAGGGTAAGGTATTTTGCAATGTGTCATCAGTTGCTACTAAAGTGCTAAGACGGATCCCTTTCCAGTCATAGGTTGCAAGCAGCAATCAGACCCTGCCTGTTAAACTTTTGATGAGGGAAGTTGCAGTGTCTTGGAAGTAAAACTCTCTGTGACTGACATATTTTGCTTCAGCTGCCAGGGTAATAAGTTATTTCTGTGCAAAAACTGAGATGTAATTATTCCTAATCGTGTCATGTTGACTTCCTGCTTGTACTTCTAGGTGAAAAGGCACCTTCTGTAAACAGAGGAAACTAAAACCAACTAATAATAAAAAGGATGGCTTCTGCAAGTGTATGCTTGAATGAAGAAAGAGAAGAGATGTGTGTGTGAACACCTATTCCAATCAAAATAACAAATTTTCCAGCAAGTTATTTCTGATCCTTTCTGTCCATTCCTCATCAGCATTCATAGACGTAGATATTGTTTGTGAGAACGTCTGTGAGAAAAGGAGCATATGAATATTAATGGGAATTACAAGAAATGACATGCAACTGTATGTGCACAATCTGCTTGAGAAGCACTTGGGTGCCCATCATGTGGTCTTGGTAGATTTTGCAGTTTTGCAACATCACTGGTAACACATCTGGGTGCAGATGTAGCATGAGGTGACCGATCAAGCCCTACAGGTGATGAGTAGCTAATACTCAAACTAAATGAGCCCTAGGGAAATTCTTGTCTTAGATCTCTTTTGCCTACAACATTTAGTTTGGAAATAAGCATACATATATTTTACTAGGCTATTAGGGTGGGGAGTGGAGAAAACACCTACTGACTTCAACAAGGTCAGGTTTTCACCTTAGATTCTTTGAGCACAACTTGTGAACCAAATTGGTGAACAAAATAGAGCTGAATTTATTAGTTAATCCCGTGACTGAACAACTGTGCAGAATTTTATACTTGGGCCTGAGCCTGCTGCTTTCAAGTAGAAAACGAACCAACAAGAAGTAGGGCAAAGCAATGACTCTCTGAATGGAGAGAGGGATACATTAATGTAAGTACAAAAATCAACTTTTTAGAATTCAGGCTGGTTTTCCTGGTTTGCATGAATACATATCTCAGACAGCCTGACACCGAGAGGTTATGATTTCTGTTTCGTCCCTGCTCCGTCTCCCACACAGCCAGTGGGGCAATCATCCCGATGCTCGCTGAGCTGCTGTTAGGGCACGTACTATTAATCTGTGTGCTATTAATCCTTTTACCCTCTGTTTTGGTATTGCATGGGTTGCTCCTGAGCTTCTAGCTAAATCTGAATTGGAGAGATGAATTTTTAGTGAGATCTCTGCTTAACCAGCCTGGGCTGCTCTCTAGTTTTAGATAGGTGCATGTTCCTATTGGAGTGCATGTTTCAAAATAACTTCCTAAGCATTTTTTTGTTTTGTTTTTAAATGATGTTTGCCCTTGTCCTCTCTTTCATATTGAATGACAGAGTGTTTGAAATGGTTTCATTTAATTTCACTTTGAAAGAGCATTAATAGCTTATCCATGTTACTGTTTCTGCTCCTTTAGGGAATGGTTCACCTTGTGTTCTCTGAACCTACAGGCTTCAAATCTGCTGCCCGTGGATGTGATTTAATGTCCGTTTGAAGAAGGTTGTTTGTAAAGCGCTTCTCAAAATAATAATTAAAAAAAACCCCAACCAACCTATGAAAAGGCAAAAATTAATTTAGTGGGGTGTAAGTTCATGAGAACATTTGGAAATATTTGCTTGACTCTGAAAGCTGTGGTCCATAGGTCCTTTTCTCTTACAGGGCCTTGGGAAATAAGAGCAGGAACAGGGACAATCATGTTAAAGGTGGTTAAAGTGCTGCCACCTTTTGGTACAAAATTACGGAGAGCTGTTGGCAACTCTGGCTTGGAGAGGAAAGTCTTTTCAATACCTTAATAGCAGTGAAAAGGGATTAGTCCTGGATGTAACAAGAACTTGACAAGAATGTTATCCTGTGTAGCTGCTTTTCTTCCTTCCTCCTCTCCTTCGTTTTGTCAGTTCTTTGTTTGCCTGTTGTTTTCACTAACAGTTTTCACACCGTTGTTTGTCATGTTTGTATCTATGATGAATGCAACATGAAACTGCTTACAGCATCCCACAGCCTTGAGAAAGGATGCTCTGATGCTGCTTTTAGGAGGAGCAGTGGCTTAAATCAAAGACATGTAGCAGCTGAGCAGGTTGTAGAAAATTGCTTGACATGGAAAAATGACTTGTGTCTAAGCATTGCTTGTCTCCTGGCGCTCCAGAGCGAGGACGCGGATTGAGCTGGTTTATCAGTCTTGCTACGAGTCGGTGGTAATACAGAAACTTGAAACGCTGCTGCTTCCTCCATGCACCATCCAGGGGCAGAGAGGGAGATAAAGGGAACAGCGTGTCGCATTTGTGTGCAGTTTTCCCTCCTGCCACTATGTGTTTAAACGCTTCTAATGAAAATTTTATGCAGTTTAACACATAGAAGGCAGACACTATATAATATAGGCAGGTCATAGGAATTTTTTTCCAGTGCAGATGTTTGCACAGTTGAAAGGACATGGGGCCAAACCAGAAATCTCACTTTCTTTCAGAAGTAGGTTTCTTGGAGGGGATAAGAGAAGCCATCTAGAGACACCCTAATGTCACTTCCCAGACATTGGGATGGGAGGATGGCATGCAAATAGCTGTAGGAGTCTCTCAGTACTGGATCTTGTCCAGTGAAGAACTGGACTGGATCTTGTACCTTAATGGGGAAATGGCTGATGTCCCCGCAAAGCACCCATGCAGCGCTGGACACTGACCTGTGCTGGGGTTAATCCTTCACTGAAGAATGCGCTGCAGGTTCCCTGGGTGTGCTGGGTTACTGGCTCATCTTCCCTGGATGTGGGGGTGCTGTGAGCAGCAGGCTGGAGATAACCAGCAGGTGCCTAAGGTTTTTAATAACCATTTTCAGTGTTGGTAGTGACAGTAATATTTTATTAAGTGAGAAAGCTACCCACTTCTTTACTCTGTAGGCTCCAGCTTATAACCAATGGCTAAATAGTACTATAATTTTATTTTACAATACATTCAATACCTGGTTTTGCAATTTTGATTAGTGCTTTCTCATAGGAGCAGGCTCTTTGACTCTAAAGATGCAGAATCGTGTCTTACATCTGTACCACACATGCAGCATGTCACTTATTGGATGGCTGCGGTAATTACGATGGCTGCGCGTGTTATGGAGTCAGTGTGGTTGCTTCTATCCCGGGGTAAGAGTACTGATCGTGAATAACGGAGAGGAAGCTACAAAGGAAACTTAGTTGATATGCAAAATACAAGATGTCAAGATCTGACATTCTTCACTTATAAGAAGACATCTAATAACTCATACCTGAATGTAAATGTCATATCACTCCTAAAGCATTATGCATTCTCTATCAACCAGAATAATGGATGACTACAAATGTTCCAGCACACAAAACACCAACAAAACAAAAGTGAAGCATGAAATTAAAGAAATAAAGCAGAAAATAATTATAATGCTACTATACCATGCTTTATTAACAATTATCATCTGGAAGGATCTCAAAGCTCTGTGGGCAGGATGGCTGCTTGCTGGCTCCAGACAAATCTGACCACACATATATAAATACTCATACATCATTTATATTTAGCTGTTGGCACATAACACTTTTTTTTTTTTTTTTTGCTAATTCTTTTCTTTTTTTTTTTTTTTTTTTTTTTTTTTTTTTTTTTTTTTTTTTTTTGCTAATTCTTTGTAGACTTGCAATGAGGCAGACATAGTATTCTGGGAAAAATAAAATGCTTTTTGAAGATTTCTTTGCAGTTGCAAGCAGTGGAAAATTAGTGTTGGCAGCAAGGGCGTTTGTAATCACATGACTCCAGGAGCTGCATCCTGTAATACCTCCCTTAGAGTGATCAAATGGGGATGTTCCATTTTCTGGACATCCTACAGCTTCTCTGCAAGGCTAGATGAAAAAGGAAACATCATAACTTCTTGGTTTTTCTTATTTCTCTCTTTGTATATTCTGTGGCCAATTTTCTTTAAGCATTTTTGTCTCTGCTGTGCCTGAAAACATATCAGGCATATTCTGTGCCTGAAATATCCATGCTACAATTTTCACCCTTCCTTTCTGTTTCTAGTTCCCTTTGGGGATTTGGGTACAAGACACAGCCGCTGTTGTTATTTGTCATATTTGGGATTTTTTTTTACTGAAATGATAAGTTGTTGGTTTTTTTTTTTTTCCCCTTGGTAACTTTGAAAAATGTTCATCTGCAAAATGTCTTAATACACATCTGAAATCTATGAAAAAAAGGAGGGTTTGAAAATCGTTCTTCAAAAGCTTAGATTACAGAAAAGATTGGGACTATTCCATTCCCCATACTCTTGGTGAGCTCTGCTCCTTTTAAAAAGTAACAAAGCTAAGTGGTAGTTAAGAAAAAGTATATGTTTTTTAAATCACATAATGGCAAATTCAGAGACTACCCGGGGGCATCGTAAGCCCATCCCTTACTGACGAGTGGTGGGATTCTGGTACCTAACTGCAGGTTGCCCGTAAAAATCTTCTCCCCTGCCATACATTTTTAAACGAATATTTCTTTCAGGGCAGGAGTAACTGGGCTAAGCTGGCTTCCGGGACAGAGGAAGGTGATCGTTAAACACATGTTTCAGCAAAAAACATCTAAGGCTTCACACTGACCATATGCTTCTGAAGCCTTGCTCTGAAGGGGCCTTTATTTAGAATAAGCACTCCTGGGCAGATATCCTCATAAAAAAATGAAGAAATCCGTTATCGCACGTCAGCACTTACTGCAGCAGCTGCTGCTGTGTTTTCACATGTGCGTGTATAATGCAGTTACCATATGGACAGTGAGCCAGAGACTGGAAAGGGCAAAATCGTCCCCAGCCGGGTTGCAGAGCAGATCCCAGGCTGAGCGCTGTTCAGCTGCACGTGGTAAGTTTGCTGGTGGGGTGTGAGCAGGGTGAATCGTGCAAGTATGGCTTGGCTTGCAACTCCTCCCTGTCAAGTCATAGTAAATAGCAGAAAAACTCCACAGGGCATAAATAAACCTGGTTCTTGGACTAGCTTCTCCAATAATATTTGCTTCCAGCCCTGTAAATTGCCTTTTACGTGAGCAGCTTAGCTTCCTTTAGCTGTCTTTGTTGCCAGTGTTCTTCCCCTCCAATGCTCTTCTCCCATCTTCGTGTCTGTTGCGATCAGAAGACATTTCCTTCCTTCTTGCTCTTGCTTTGCCATGCCCTCCTAGGTCACCTCTTCCTTCTTGGCTCTTTCCTTCCTCCCGATCCATGAAACCCACTGTCTTAAATCCCTTCTCCTTCAAGAGAGGAGGCTGCATTCTTCATTGCACTTTCGTAATGCCAGTTGGCTACAACCTCTTGCCCCTCCAAGAGATGAGTGGCGTTCACTAGTGGCTGGCTGTGCCAAGCTGTTTGGCTTCTTGTCCCAGAGCAGGGCAAGGAGAGGTGCAGCTGGTAGTGGAAGAGGGAAAGTATTGCAAAATTCCTGGTGGCCAGCCAGAATCCAGAGGCAAAGCGAAAGGAAAGGGCTGGAGATGAGAGCAGGCGGGAAAAGCCTAGGGCTTTGACTTGGAAGTGTTCTGTGATCATGAGAATCAGCATTTTGTGAGTCTGACCTGAGCTTTCTTACAGAAACAATAACTGTGAGACAGTGTTGTATGGATAAAACAAACAAAAAAAAGGGTGGGATTTCTATATACAAGCATCACCTGTTGGGCTCTGCACTCCTGTAAAGCCCATGCCCTAATCATCCAGGCTCTCTGTAGCAGCACTGGGAGCAAGGCCTTATGTGTTGAGTCTGTGGAAATCTGTCCCCAGAATGTGAGTTTCTTTAGTAATGGTCTCCTGGCAAAGGGGCAATTTCTACCAGCTCAGGTCCTTGCTGGAGAAACCTATATGGAGACATCCTTTCATCTACCATGAAATCAATCTATAGCCTTTCAGAACCACCCTCAAAAATTATATTACTGTATTCTGTTAAATCATGTAGGATTTTAACCTAATTTGTGTAGATCATTACTACTTTGTTATTTGTTTCTTCTTCTCTGCCATGAGATGAGAAGCCCAGTGATTAAAGCCAACACACCTGAATGACTTGGTTCCTGCCTCCGGCTCATTCATTTTCCTACTTCTATTTTAGTCTTTTTTCAGCTGTTTACTTGATGGATTGATCGCAGGCAATAGGCACAATTTGTGTCATGGTTTCATGCAGTGGCCTGGTGAGTCACATGGCGTCACACTGTTCTCTTGCTTAGAAAATGAATTATCAACAAAAATATTTGCAGGGTGAGATTTTCCACCTCTGCCCCCCAAAGTGGCCAGAGCTGCTCTAATGCTGATGTGCACAAACATTTGTGCACACATTATTGAATTTGTGGCAACGGGCATTTCATTTTCACTCGAGAGCGGGTGTAGCTGAGGAGCCATGCTGATGTAAGTTCACAGCGTGGATTACGACTTTAATAAACCAACATAATTTTTCCAGAAGCAGCCCCACAACAGCATCTTGACCTTGCTCCTTCTCCTTGCCTTTACCCAGGGAGCATTTTCAGAATTCCCTGTTTCTGGCTGCTGCTGCTAACATCACTAACGAGCAAACCTTTTGTGGAAACTCCTAGGCAGACAGCAGTGTTTGTAAACAGAAATTACAATATATACTAAATCATTCCAAATGAAATAGTTAGTATGCCAAATAAAGTAAACGCATTTTATTGTTGTCTCATTATAAATGCTTAATCACTTCCAGCAAAGTACTGTATATGCAGATATAAATATTAGATACCTATTTAAAAAGCCTTACGGGAAAATAGACAAACCTGCAAATTAAATCTATGCTGTAAATTCCATGTAGTTCAACAGAGGTTGCCAGAGCAGTCACCATACACTAATATTTATTGAAGATGATGCCTTTCTGTTATAGACAGTGAACTTCGTGAACTGACCTCAATTTCTCATTGTGATGCTGGTCAAATCTTTCTGAAAGAAACAGAAAATTGTATTGATTATGCAAAATGTTCATAAAGCATTTTTTTATGAGGGAGAACTGGGTTCAGGAATACAACAGGCTGCTGGGATTTAATTGAAAACTGAAGTGTAAAGAAGGACAAGGGAATGGTTTGGAGAAATCCCAGCTCCAGCTCTGTCCATCAGCTGCGTGTCTCTTCGGAGCTGTAGTTCAGACCTCCCGTGTCCTCCTTTTCTCCTGCAGGTCAATCTTCTCAACTAGCTGGTGTCCACCAGTGGTTGACCTAGGACAGGGACTCTCCTGATGTGCTGTGATATTAGCATGGCAAATGGCCAATGGCAATAACCACCTGCTGAGGTGCTGGAACATGCCCAGAGAAGGGCAACAAAGCTGGGGAGGGGTCTGGAGCCCAAGGCTGATGGGGAGCAGCTGGGGGTGTTCAGCCTGGAGAAGAGGAGGCTGAGGGGAGCCCTTATTGCTCCCTACAACTGCCTGACAGGAGGGGGGAGATGGGGGGGGTTGGGCTCTTCTCCCTGGTAATGGGCAATGGTATGAGGGGAAACAGCGTCAAGTTGTGCCAGGGCAGGTTTAGGTTGGACATTGGGGAAAATTCCTTCCCCATAATGGTTGTCAGGCACTGGAAGGGGCTGCCCAGGGCAGGGGTTGAGTCCGCACCCCTGGGGGTATTTAAAAGCCAGGCAGACACGGTGCTTAGTGCCACGGTTTAGTGGTGGGATGGCAGGGTTAGGGGAACGGTTGGGCTTGATGATCTTAAAGGTCTTTTCCAACCAAATGAGTCAATGATTCTACGGCTTCCACCAGAAGCTGGGGAGCACAGGTGCTGATGGTACGTGCAAATGTGGGGGAATGGAAAGACCTGTTTCTTGGGATGCATCCGGGAATGACGTACCTGCAATGTGCTCGTTTGGTGACTGTGGCAAGCCTATCCCTGACTAGTTTATAGTAGTTTATGCCTGTAGTCTGTACACTGCTTAACTTCCATCAGGACCTAATTTTCATGGGGAACTGGAGCAGGTTTCCTCCAATATTCCTCAAGGTACAACTCTAAGCTCAGGAGATATCGTTAATAACTTTTAGTTACCATTAGGGAAACTTAGGCATGCAAAAGTGGCATGAATCTCTTGGGGGTAATCAATGACATAAATGTAGCTCCCACAGGCTGCGTGTCCCTCAATCAGCGCTCCATTTCTCTTGTACAGAGTGTTAAGCAAACAGCTGGATCACGCCTGCCACCTATTACCTGTTACAGCACACTAATGGCCAGTCCTTAAGGACTAAGTAATAGAACAACTTGGTACCTAATGTATATCTGTATTCTGACTTTTTTTTGGAGGGGAATTTGATGGCCAAGACTGTCAGTCCTGCCAGTTGAAGCCTAACTGATGTGTCTGCCCCGTCCCCTCCTTGTATGCCTCATGCTCTTTAATGAAGAGAACACTTATAAAGGTTAATTTAGTGCTGTTAAACTGATGGCTCTTCTTCTGAAGCTCATGCAAAGACCACCATTGCATTTTTATTTATTTATTTTAAAGGCCCAGAAGGAGGAGAGCAAGTGCAGATAAGCCAGTACATTAGGCTTAGGCAGTGCTTGTCATTTGTCTTGGTGAGCCCTGTGGTATCTGATGTTTCACAGGTCCTGGAGATAATGTGACTATATAAAACCTTTGGTTTATTAAAGAGGGGCCATACCACAGGGTAGTAGAAACACTGAAGCTTATCAAGCCTCTGTTTTTTATGGAAGTCTCCACACTATTCCATCCCCACTCAGTGTCCCTTACAGTCACATCCTCCGGACACCTCCGTTGCTGTCCTTCATCCTGCAGCCATTAGCAAACCAAAAGGCTGCATGCTGCTTCTGAGCAAGGTTCAGCTGGTCAACTGCTGAAACAAAAAGGACAGGAAGGTGTTCAAGCTTTTTCTCTGGTGGGTGCTACGTTAAGTCTCTTTCTTCTTGTCCTGCTTGTGATTTTCAGGAGACTGAAGAGATAATTGCATACATACAAAACATCTCCTTTGTCAAACTTAGTTAAAATTTAGCCAACCATTTTGAAAAATCTTTGGAAAATCGGGCTGGGAGGACCAACATAGGCAGCGTAGCTACATAGATCCAGTTCCCCTAGGAAATTAGGCTAAAAAAGTCTCAGAAAAGGCTCTAACAGTTCATCAGTGCAAGGCCTGTGCTGATGGACAGTGATTAACTATCCTTTCTTAAAAACATCTGAAGGGGATTTCACTGTGTACTTTGGCAAAAGCTGAGTTGACAAAGTCGCTCTTGGTGGAGCGTCACAGATTTAGGGACATAGTATTAGCACTGGCATGTTGTCTTTCTATTCCCATCTCCCAATCTATAGTTCCTCCTCTGATTCACATGCTACCAAGGCACCTTTTTAAATATTAGACGTCAAGTTGGACGCATAAAACATTTTTTTGGATTAGGCAGGTTTTAAGTAAAATCTGTGCTGAGTGCTCCTCTTCACTTGGCTGCTAGATGAAGCATCCAGAACAAAATTGGAAAGTAGCTTTAAAAATTAAAGATTTCAAAGTCCCTTTTAAAGGATAAAGTGGAAAGTATTTCATTTGTTATCCCAGGGAAAAATGAAAAACTACCATGAGATCATTCCCAAACATGAAGGATGAAGAAAGCTGTGAAATCATAGAATCGTTTTGTTTGGAAAAGACCTATAGGATCATTGAGTCCAACCATACCTGTCTACCACTAAACTCTGGCCCTAAGCACCTTGTCTGCCTGGCTTTTAAATACCCCCAGGGATGGGGACTCGACCCCTGCCCTGGGCAGCCTCTTCCAGTGCTTGACAGCCCTTCTGGGGAAGGAATTTTCCCCGATGTCCAACCTAAACCTGCCCTGGCACAACTTGAGGCTGTTTCCCCTCATCCTGTTGCCCGTTCCCTGGGAGCAGAGACCGACCCCCCCCCCCCCCGGCTCCCCCCCTTGTCAGGCAGTTGTAGGGAGCGATAAGGGCTCCCCTCAGCCTCCTCTTCTCCAGGATGAACACCCCCAGCTCCCCCAGATGCTCCCCAGCAGCCTTGGGCTCCTCACCAGCTTCGTTGTGCTTCTCTGGACACGCTCCAGCCCCTCTGTGTCCTTCTGGGAGTGAGGGGCCCAACCCTGAACCCAGCATTCAAGGAGCAGCCTCCCCAGTGCCCAGGACAGGGGCACGGTCACTGCCCTGCTCCTGCTGGCCACACCAGTCCTGATACAAGCCAGGATGCTGTTGGCCCTCTTGGCCACCTGGGCACACTGCTGGCTCATATTATATGCTTCCCTACACCTGTAGTGTTGTGTGGGGTTGTTGTGACCTCAGGGCAGGACCTGGCCCTTGGCTTTGTTGAACCTCACCCAATTGGCCTTGGCCCATGGATCCAGCCTGGCCAGGTCCCTCTGCAGAGCCCCCCTCCCCTCCAGCAGATCCACACTCCCACCCAGTTTGATGTCATCTGCAAAGTGACTGAGGGTGCCTTTGATCCCCTTGTCCAGATCATTGGTAAAGATATTAAACAGAACTGGCCCCAAAACTGAGCCCTGGGGAACACCACTTGTGACCAGCTGCCAAACGGGTTTCACTCCATTCTCCACCACCCTTTGGCCTGGCCATCCAGCCAGTTTTTTACCCTGCAAAGAGTGCACCTGCCCAGGCCATGGGCAGCCAGTTTCTCAAGCAGAACACTGTGGGAAACAGTGTCAAAGGCTTTACTGAAGTCCAGGTAGGCAACATCCACAACCTTTCTCTCATCTGCTAAGCGGGTCACCCTGTCATAGAAGGAGACCAGGTTAGTTAAGCAGGCTCTGCCTTTCATAAACTCATGTTGACTGGGCCTGATCTTCTGATTGTCCTGGACGTGCTGTGTGGTGGCACTCAGGATGATCTGCTCCGTGACCTTCCCTGTCATCAAGGTCAGACTGACAGGCCTGTAGTTCCCCAGATCCTCCCTTGAGCCCTTCTTGTAAATAGGCGTCACATTTGCCAACCTCCAGTCAAGCGGAACTTCCCCAGTCATCCAGGACTGGCTGTAAATTTCAAGATGTAAAATATCAGGATGTAAATCCTGGCTGTAAATCTCAAGATGGTGCTAAAACCGCCTCTGAACTAAGTGGGAAGAGTCCCAGGCTTTGCCTGAAGGTAAGCAGGACTCAGGTTTTTGGATTTTTCCATCTTGATCCAGGAGAATTGTGACTCTCGGTGGAAAACTGTATGAGTTGAGAAGTGCAGTGTAGCAAGAGCTGTGCTAAAGGTTAATACAGAAGTGTTAAGCTTTCTGTGCTTGGACTCAAGCCTGGAAATTGCCTCCTAGCTATATGGATCATTACCAAAAGGAGGTACATTATGGAGATCTTCATGATTCTGTGACATATAAAAAGATAAGCAAGTTCTGATAAGATTTTCTGTGCTCTCTGGTGCAGAGGTTTCCTTGCAAAGTTGCCCTCAGATGGCAGGCAAAACAAGATTAAAATTAAAATAGAAGAAAAAATTTAATTTTAAAAAAATCTTTAAAAAAAGCGCATGTGGTTAGCTTTGTGAGTGATCCTGGTAAGCAGAACACCATACCACATGATTATACTGGATATAGTCCTTTTTAATCGCACCTGTCAGGAACCTCATGCCAGGTTGCTGTGATTACAGCATACCCCGCAAGCCAACACCTCTGTACGGTTGTCGCTGAGTACGCACCCAGGCTGTGACCAAGGACGTGCAAACCTCCTACGTTTCTGTCAGCTCTGGGGTTGCTGAAAGAACTCAAGGCTTTCTGAAATAAAAAGATTTTATCTTTGGAAAAGTGGGTCTGAAACAGCACATCTGAGAATACAAATCTGGGATAATGAAAGGTGACTGACGGTTCATGCAGTATGCCATGAAGAGGCGGTCTCCTCTGCTTTTTCTGTGTGCTGGCCTTGGCAGGAGGTGGGATCCCAACCTTGGAATAGGCGTTGTACGGGAATCTGATGTGGGGGACACTTGCCCTGTTTCTGCCTCACCTGTTTGCAATTCTGAGTATGTGACTATAATTGGGAGGATATATTTTTAATTGTGTTTTTGTGAAGCCCTTTGATATGAGCAAATTAGCTTTGATCTCCAGCTGCTAAATGAAAGGCTTTTGCCTGGGCCAGGTGGAAAATGTTCCCTTAAATAATGAGGATGAAGAAAAACACAAGGGTGATGTGGGCTAGTAATGCTTCCAGCGTCTAAGTGGTAGAAACACAATAAATCCTTAACACAGGCTTAAGGTAAGGAGAGCTTTCTGAACATTGAGGTGGGGGGGACAGCTCACCGTGTGAGGCCAAACCTCAGCGCAAAAGCTGAAATGGTGATTGCAAAAACAATTACTGTTGATAATTGAGTATGAGCTGTGTTTCTGCTTTTACTATGAGACAATGCAAAGTAATGGCAAACCTTTGTTATGGACAGGCAGATTGTCCTTTCCCTGGCACTACCTGTACAGTGGTTAATGGCCGTATCCTCACCTACCTGGCCTGCCCAAGGACAGACACGCTGTTTGTTTAGCTGTGTGACCAGCTCCTCCTCCTTCCTGCTTGCTTTAGTTCTTTTTCCTCTTTCTTCTATCACTGCCCAGAAACTGGCCCAGCAAAGGGCATGTGTTGGTGTCACTGGTGTTTTAATTAATGTTCTCGGTTGCTAGAAGTTAGACGGAACAGAGGCAAATGCGTCGGCTCGTGCCAAGCACGCAGCTCAGTTTAAGGAGTACTTAGAGGATGGGTGTGTGTTCGCATATGAGATCTCTAAATAGGTGCATGGTATAGTTTAAGACATGAAATAGGATATGGAAAAAACAAGTTCTTTTTCTGAGCTACTTGAGATTGCTCATGCAAATTGTACAATCTTGCAAGAGCTGGAGATTTTTAAGGACTTGTGGAACTATTTCAAGAAGTAGCCCCTTAAGAGCTACTTCATTTTTCAGCACGCCAGGATGTAAACAGAGCCTTGTTCTCACCAGCATGCCACCATCGTCTTTCCAAGCAGAATTAAATCAGGTGAGATTCTCCTATGAAATGGAAATGTTTACAAGGGAAATAGTCGTCAGACAGTGATCCCAGAGGAAATTTTAAAGAGATCAGATGAAATTTAGCTTTAATAATGTTTTCTTTAGCCTTGGTTTTACTTGACACCAGACTAAGAGCTTCTTTCTACCTACCTTAGTGTCAAATAATCAGGAAAATGCTTCTAATTAGCAAAGAAGGGTGTTCCATGGTGGGAGATGGTCTTGCATGTAGACTGTATATTAGCTACACAGATACAAATATTTTAAAGGCTAAGGGTGTTTTGTTGTAGTTGAGAAATGCCTGCTTAGTGATTTCACTTAGTGTACTACTGCATGGCAATTTCTGTGAAATAGCAGTACAGGCATGTTTGTGAAAGGCTTGGCTCCTATTCCGATCTGCAAATGAGCATGAGAGCAGCGAAGCAAGAGATGTTATTTCTCCCAGCTTGGTGTGCTCACCCCTGCTAGCAGGTATGTGGTTCAGTTCATGTCCGTTTAATTAAGGTACTTACGTTATACTAAGGGAAAGGGAAGTTGTTTGCAGGACAGAAAGAATTGATTAAGAAGAAGAAAATCAACTTACCAAGTAAGATTGGCTGAATCAAAAGCTTTTATTGAAGCCTCTGTACAGTAGGGTTGGGGATATGAATGAACTCAGATCTTAACCATCTCCCGGCTTTCTATTTGCAGAAGATAAGTTATATGTGTCTGGCATTGGCTTTCTAGCTGCATGAGGTTTTAATATAACAGCTAGAAAGGGCAGGCACCTGGGGTGACATTATAGGTGAACTGATTCCAACTGGGGCACGTGGAACTTATTTGAAAAACTTGAATTCAGCATTACAGACCTTGATCGCCCTGGGAGATGTCCTCAGTTATCACACAAGCGTCTTGCTTAGGTCGATTGCTGTAGCGATCTGCTCAGCAAGGACAAAGGCCATCAGAATGGACATGTGCCTTTGAAACACCGGACAAATAATTCGGCGTGCCGATCTTCTCGAGAAGCATCTCGGCATTTCAGCTTTGCTTGTAGTAAACCTCGAACCAATTAAGCTAACATCAGGTTTTTAATTGCCTCGGTTAAGCTGGTGCAGACCTTGGTGTGCATACTCATAAATCAATTTAAATGCAAGTTGTACCATCTTAGTGAAATTTGCATTAAAGCAGCACAATTCTTGCCCCCCGCCACCCTCCCAAAAAAGCACTTCACCAGACTTTCTTTTAAAGAAAAACAAGAATCAAGAGCAAACAGTTCTCAGTGACCCTTCCTAGATTCCCTGGGACTTGGCACATTGCTCTGGCACCGGCCATTTTATCGCGCTGTAGCTGCGGACGCAGTCACCGAACGCAGAATCACGAGCGGAGATGTGTCCTGTCGGGAAGGGGAGTGGCGCGGCAGTGGGCGCTGGAGGCGAAAGCCCAAGCACTGGGCTATGCGAAGGGCAGCACTGCTGCAGAGCCCTAGAGGAACAGGGAGGTGAGCTCCAGATGCTTGGGGAAACCTGGGGATCTGGGGAGGGTCCTGCAATGTCCCTCTGCTCCCAGCCCAACCTGCCTCTGCAGAGAAACGGGAGCTGCTGCCGCTGCTGCAGGCCTCCTGCCCCAAAGCAGCCCCCTGTGTCCCACCTTGTTCTAACACACCACGAGCTACAATAAGGTGTTAATCCCTTCTTCTCAGGTGTGACCGTGTCAGCTTTGCCTTGGGCAGAGCCAGCTGTGGATTACTTTTTTTTCCCCTCAAATCCTGGTGCTTTCACCTCAAGGCTCTTGTAAGTCCAGCTTTGATTCAGTGATTTTACCCTCATGAGATTTTCTGGATGGAAAGGGGGAAAACAAGCCTTTCTTCTCTCTGCCACGCTCCATTAACTTAAACCTCCCTGCATGGAGTTTCCCTCGCAGTCCCCTCAGCCCATCAACTGCAGACTGCGTTATTCTTACAGCTCCTTGGGGAGAGAAGCAAACGCTTCAAAATTCAGAACGAAGCTGTGATCGGTCCTGCAAAGAAGGCAAAAAGGACACTTTTTGTTTGCTCCTGCTCCCACCTGCAGAGACTCCCCATGGCCAATCTACGCACAGGGTGCTCTGGGTGAAACAGCCTGCCCCAAACCCTTGGTTCTCACTCCTACTCCAGTTTTTCTGTAGTTTTCAGGATTTTGGTCTTAGAGTTAATCAGCCAAAGCAGTCTGGGAAGAATAAGCACAACCACAACAAACCATTAAACCCTTAAACAGTGATTTGCAGTGCCATCCTGCTTTTGCCGCTTACTCCTCTGCCTGTGTCCGAGAGCCTGGTAGACCCTGGGGCGTAGGGCTGCTGGAAATCAGCAGGCATAGGGAGAAGACACGAGCAAGAGGAGCTTGTGAAAGGCATCGCTGAGCACGCCTCCTCCTCCTGTAGGGAAGAAGCACGGGGAGAGGAAATTTTCTCCTGAAAAGCTATGGAAATTTCTTAGGGCAAGCTTCTGTCTACATAACTGCACAGCAGTGGGGAATCCCAGTGTCTTACAGCCCTGCAGTTTATTATTCTACAGGTATGTTATTTGTCAAGAGCTTTTTTGTGTCTCTATTAATCCTAGGTACATAGATAATGACTGTGGAGAAGGACATTGAGTACACAGCAATCTTGCACTCACCGAGGTCTCTAGGGCTGGAATTCCCACAGCTGCGAAGCCACTGCAATGCTTCCTTAGTTCTTGTGATGCTCGACTGTGGAATTGGATAATGATCATTTAATAATGCACATAAACCTCTAATACCTGGCTATGATGGTATGGAAAATTGTATCTACCTGTTCTAGAGAGGACATCCTGGGTTTGTGTCGCTAACATCTGAAGCACAGATAAACGAGTTACTGTGAGTGAACCGAGCTGTTGTAAGGGTCCACATGTGAGCTAAGAGCGCACGTGAGCGGTTGTAGAAGCACAGTCTGTACACCGTCACTTGCAATGTGCTTGTCATCCTTGAAAGCTTCCTTGAAAAACCCATGCTAGGAAGGACAGGCAGGATAACCAAAGTAAATTTAGTTCTGCGTGTCAGCTGCTTTGATCAGGAGACACTGCCTTGAGGACTGGTTTGGGTTTTGGAACATACTGAGTATCCTGGAGGTGGTAGATGAGATGTTACAGGATTTGCCAGATTTTCTCAGTTGGGTTTTGGGTGAGTAAGGATGCACTGGAGGAGGGTGCCAGCCTCATCAGCTGTGTTAGCCAGCAGAAGCAGGAATGGATAGATAGAAAAGAAACCTCTGATAGAAAATGCAGAGGGTTAAGGATTAATCAATTATTTCCTTCTGGCTGAGTTTTAAATGTCTCTGAGATGTTGCTCCATTCTCCACCCATACTTTCCCTTCTGAATCTCCTGCCAGCTGTTTTCACAGACAGTGGTTCTCTTACAGTGGCGGCTGGAGCTGTACCTGCACTTGGTGAAGGGGGAAAAAGGACAGCAAATGTTTGCCAGAGCTAGGCTGGAGCTTGACTTGGGCTGGCCCAGAAGGAAAGGAAGAAAAGGTGTCTTAAAGAACACTAAGTCTCTGAATTGCAGGAGGTCCTTCTTGTATACACAAAACCTGTGCAAGAAGCCTGCAGATGAAAGTGGACGTAGTTGTGCAGGGTTGTAACTTAGGGACTTTATCACAAAGTCGTCAAGTAAGTGTCTTTTTTTATTGATATCATATTTGTATATTTTTTTCCTTCCTTCTCCCCCCTTTTTCTTAATTGGATGTCAGCCACATGGCAAGGTTATTCTGTTAGACAAGCTGGGAAATGACAATGACAGGATTATAATTAAGTGCCAGGACATGCAGCCAACACAATTACCATGCTGTTATTACACTGGATGATGTGCTAAAGAAGCTCATAAAAGTGCTGTAAAGAATATAAATCATGGAACATGTATACAGTTGGGGAAGAAAATGTTTCCCCCTTTGCTAATGCCCAACCAGCGCTAGGTGACTCCAGTGAAGGAGATGTTTTCTTGCACTGACAACTTTCCTACTTCCAAATGGCTCTCGTAGCAAGCAGTGCTCCCTCCTCCCCGCACACACCCACCCCCCCACCCCCCCTCCCCCCAGCTTCATGCATCGTGCTGCAAATCTGAGTAATTTTTAAGCTGGTATTTTCTTTCCCCTCTGTTTTCAGCCATTGCTTTCCTTGTACCTGTACCATCGTCGTGTCTGACCAAATATTACTGGTTGTCAGGCTTCTCTTGGCTTTGTGCAGGCATCCATCACTGCTGGCAACACCACCCTTTTCTGCTGATTCTCTTGGTTGTCTTCCTGATAAAACAGTTAAACCGAAGCAAGTCTGAATCTTCTCACTTGAAGGCAGAAGACCCAGGGAACTCCTGTGAAAGATGCCTATTACACAAAACACTGATTATGCCTCCAAGCCCTATTTTCAGTCTTTTTTTTCTTCAGAAGAACGGTGGATTTGAGGTTTGTGCTTGTCAAAATCTACCTTGAGTCAAAAAAATTTGACATTCATCTGAAGAATAAAAGACTCGGTTCCTTGCCCTCACAGACCTTGGGTCTGGAGTTGAAAATCTCTAAAAAAGCAAAGACCCCAAAGCAGGGCCAGTCAGGAGGGGCTCTGATGCCTTCTACAGCCAAAGGCAGTTCTGCTGAAATGAAAATGCTTTGCCACAGTGCTGTTTTGATAATAATTTTGTTTTGGATTATCTCCTCCTCAGAAAGCTACCATTCTGATATCTTCAGAAAAAAATGACAAAAGCCTTTTTCATCTTTTAATTGGCATGGTGTTCTGCTGTGCTGCACAAAGCTAAAATTTCAAATGGTCAAATTTTATCAGTTTGGAAACCCCAGCACTTTGAAATGAAGTGTAAAAGAAGTTAAATTTTCTCCACTGTCTGTTTTGATTTTTGATCTAAACATTCTGGTAATTTGGACAATTTGAGGATATTTAGGGCTTTGAAGTCTAGACTAAGGTGCTAAATTCACAGCCCTTGAAGTGCTCATGGTATCTCAGATCTGCTCCCAGCACCTCCAGTACCTTAATTCCTCTTTCAAGGCTAATGAAAGACAGCTTCAGTCTGAGCGAATAAAACCACAGGCATGTTCCCTAACTCTGCAAAACACCCTGTGCAGCACTGAGGGTCTGCAGGACTGCTGGGCTATTCATTTCATTAAACTGAAATAAAAGGAAAGAAAGGGGGTTTCTGCCAAGCCTGTATTGGTACAAATTTTGAAATATGGAGCTGGTGAACGTGATTTACTGTCCCAGTATTTGGTAATTAGCATGGCTATTTGTAAACTTTGGGCTGCCTAATTTCCACTCCTGGGAGTTTCACTGGTTTAATCTCACCCAGGCGTTAGCAGTTCCTCTTGCTCTGGACTTACCTGACACGTGTTTTGGGAGCATGGTCCGAGCTGGCTCGCGGCAGCAGGATGGCTTGTGGGACTCGAGTAAAATCCCTGAGCCCTCATCTGCACTGGCCCCAGGGGTGCAGGGGTGTTTCTCTGCAAGCTGCCCTTCCGATAAGGGGTTGCCAAAGGGTATTGGCAGGTCCCTTTGTGATAAAAGGTTTGCCAAAGGCCATTCATAAAGCTGTGTTGTCTCTGGCTGGATTTTTCTTTCTGTAAATTCTTATCACATTCAGTCATACATAATGGAGAGAACTGCAGAGATGACAGGGCTTTATTATTCCTTATTATTATTTTAAACTTACTCTTTTATAAAAGGCGGGACAAGAGGCTGCTGCCTGACATTTCGGTCAATTCCTTTATTTCATATTTTAAAACATAATGAGGAGCCTGATGTATTGACTGGCAGCTGCAGGCAAGCATCTTGCTCATCAAAAGATTTAAATGTAAGGGGAGTTACTCATTCAGCACCAATCTCCTGCTGGGACATTGGAGTCCGTAAGGAACAAAACACATGCGTGTGTGCTGGGAAGGATTTGCAGGTCTCTTCCGTAGGTGCAGGGATCCAGGCATGAAGGGAGAGCGTGGGAGTGACTTGTGCAAAAGTGGCTGCGTTGGTACCGTGGCTGGCTGGCGTGTGGGAGTGCTTTGGCATGGGGTGCTCCCTGCATATATTGGCACCCCTATGGGCTGTAGGGCTGTGGAACAGCTCTGCATTCAGGGCTGTCTATGCCTGTGCTGCTGCCCAACGGACAGGCTCAGAAGCTTGTCCCTACATGCCAAAATCAGAAAAGATGATCCTCATGCAGTGGCCATGGGGTCCCTTCCCAGCCTGGAGGAGTTTGCCTCCACTGCTGCTATGATCCAAGCGCCCACAGCAACACCCATATAGCCGTGGGGGTTTTTTTAAGTTTCCGTACTGCCCTCAGTAACATGGAAGGGAATGGATGGGACAGAGAAGCCAGGGATTTTCGGAGCACAGTGCTGCTTGGCTACAGCTAGAGATGTAGCAAGCAGGCAAACGCTGCCTGCAGACTGCCCTGCCCACGCGCAGCCGCCGCCGCGGCCCCTCTGCACTCATCGCTTGGCAGCTGCTGCCTTTGGATCTCGGTAGCTTTGCTGCCCTGCAGCCGCCTCCTGTTCCCAGTGCTACTCCCCTCACAGGGGCCTGTTTCTGCTGATCCTGTTCTTTCTGTTCCTGGTGTATTTTTGTCACTGAGCGGCTGAGTGGGCGAGTTACGCCGTTCGTTGCATTCGTGCTATCTGCAACTTGCTTGCGCAGGAGGGGAGCGGGAAGCTGCCGGGCCGAGGCGCTCAGCGGTGTGGGGTCTCCTGGGGGCTTGCCATGAGCAGTGCTCTCCCTTCACGGCTTTCCCAGCTCCTGAAACAAACAGATTAGCATCCAGCCTTCCCTTCTGCACTGGAGCAAGAATAGTTGAGTTACGTTGCCAGAGTGACTTCGGTGAAAGGGAAAGCTATCGATCAACACTAGAAATGGCAAACATTGCCCAGCAATGTGGTTTACTGCAGCCGTGCTGCAGGAGTACTAGACACCAAAATATACCTGGGTCTACGTGACATATTCCAAAGGATATATGCAAAATACAACCTTTGTAGGAGTGTCATTGGCCCTATTCGTCTCCTTACGGAACTTGTTCTTCTCTTTAGATGCCCCATCCCTTGGAAATGTGATTAAGTATGAATTCCAGCTTTTTCTCTTCATTTCCTCTTTCCTCCAACTGTCTTTCCAGTTGTCTTGGCTGCGTTTTGGTTTGAGATTTGAACCTGCAAATTCCACGTTACTCCTTTTTTCTTTTTTTTCCTAACTTTTTTATGATTTCTAGACACTGAGGATAGGCAGATGCTCCATGGGATCCTTCCCCTTGGCTGGACGCTCACATATCCTCAGTTTGCCTGTGTGGAAACAGAGGCTGCTGTGCTCAGGTGATGCCTCTTGGTCTGTGAGCATCAAGGGGCTGAGCTCACCCTTCTGCCTGCTGCCTATGCCACGCAGCAAGGAACAAAGTGAGCAATGATGAAAGGAGGAAAGATCACCGGGTTTTATGCAAACAGGCTATTTGAAAGCTTGCCTTCAATATTTCCTGTTGAAGTAAGGGTGGGATATGTCGAGATGAGCAGCAGGGACTTGACATACGTGGTGGCTGCCCTTATTTTCAACATGTTAGTGACCCTGGAAACTTTAAGCATGAAAAGCAAGGGATCCTGTAAAGACTTGTGGTGTCCGAGGAGCAGACTCTGCCTTGGAAAGGTTCGGGGAGGATTTCTTCCTTCACATCTCCCACCATTGGCTGAGTCTGAAAACGTTTGTGTTCCCCTAATTGTCATCTCAACTAATATAGAAACAACAGTGAGACAAGAGGCATTGGTGGGATTCAGTGTTTGTGGTTGCCAACCAAAAGGAACTCAGGGTGTCAAACTTCAGAGCTGAGTCATTTTAGAGAGGAAGAAATAGCAGAGTAAGATGGAGCACTGATCCTCACTGTGGCTTGGTTTTACATCCATGCCACTGCTCTGGTTTCAGCATTGAATCAGAAAACCATGGCTGATTTGGGCCTTTTTCTCCTCTCTTTCTTTCCCCCACAAAGATTCAGTAAGACAGCATCAAATATACTTCATCAACTACACTAATAAGCTGCAAATCCAAATTCAGGGGAGTGAAAGATCAGCAGAAGCAACTCCCTCAGAACACAGGGTGGTGCCCCTGTATGCCCCCTGTGATTCCTGCTGCTTGGGGCACAGTGGGAGGGACATCCCCAGCCCTCCCCCCCCCCAAAGTTCTGGCCCTGGCACAGCTGCATAGGAGGAGGCAGGAGCCCCTAGGACGCAGGGGTGGCTTGCTGAGATGGGGGCTGCTCTTTGACTGTCCTTCAGGAGAAATTCAGAGGGGATGGGAAGGACTTGGAGAATAAGAGAAGACGTGTTTGAGGGAGGAAAGAGTACGGGATGGATGGGAAGATTGTCTTTCCAGGGACTGGAACCCAGGGAGATGGTGCATGGTAGTATGTGGGGGTATTCAGCCAAAAGAGACCACCGCAGTGCTGTCCTCAAAGGGGAGAGACAGCTGGAGTGCCATTAAGGTATAAATAAAAGAACAGGCAGAATAATTATTGGTGGCATGCAAACAGGAAACTGAGGCAAATCTGTTACGGATCATCCAAGGGCACTGCCAGTGGAGGTCCACTTTTTGTACTATTTAAGCAACTGCATAACAGCCAAGTGTGTGCTCAAGCAGTGTCCAGCCTGACCCTGTTCAGAGCTGACCGTGGTACAGCTGTAGCATGGGGAATTTGTCTCTGTGCCTGCAAGCATTCGAAAGGTCCCGTGGTTGGTGTCTTCTGTGGACCACCACAGCAGGTGCTGAGGTTTGGACTTGCTTGAGCCAGAAGCAGTTCTGACCAGCTGGTGTGACTTGCCGTGTGTGCAGAGCCGCAGATGCCATACGTGGTGCATAGCTTAGCAACAGCAGCAGAGCCAGGAGGGCTCCAGACAGCAGGCGCAGCCCTTTGTGCCCCTTGTTTTGTACAAAGTTGTGTGTAAAAATCCATCAAAACAGGAATGATTTACTTACAGAGCTAGGTTGGATCCTCTTCCAGGATCCAGCACAGAATATTGATGATTCTGCCATTTTCTTCCAGTTGAGTCGTACTGAGAAACAACATGTCTGGGCTAAATCAGCAGTGGGTTTGGGCACAGAGGCTGCAGCTGATGCACCACCTTCTTTCTGCCAACATGCAGACAGTCCCTGCTGCTTGCTTAATCTTTCCTCCATAGGTGCAATACCAGCGTAGATGCAATATGTTGTCAGTGGCTGTGCAAAACTCATGCAAAGGTGGCTGGAGGGTAATAGGTCAAAATGGCACAGCCACAGTGAGCCCTGTGACATCGGTGAGACCTGGAAGGCTGATTCCCTTTGCTCCACTCCTGTTCCTCCATTCCCCCACAAGCTTTCTGTTTAGAAATTCAGCAAACAGCAAACACAGCCCGATTTTCCCAGTTGACTAGGAACTGATCTTGGAGGACTTTTCCAACCTTAACAATTCTATGAGTCTATGAAACAGATATTCCCAGAGCCTGCTCTCAAACAAATGACCTACTAAAAATAGCAATGGTTAAGAGCAAGTGAACAAACCTTGTGCGATGGGTTGACCCTGGCTGGACACCAGGGGCCCACCAAAGCTGCTCCATCGCTCCCCTCTTTAACCGGACAGGGGAGAGAAAAGTAGATCCAAAGGCTCGTGGGTGCAGATAAGGACAGGGAGAGATCATTCACCAGTTACCATCATGAGCAAAACAGACTCAACTTGATAAAATTAATTTAATTTATTACCAATCAAAATCAGAGTAGGAGAGGAGAAAAACTGCTGAATCTTAAAACACCTGCCCCCCCCCCCCCCCCCCCCCCCCCTTCTTCTCAGGCTCGACTTCACTCCCAGTTTTCTCTACCTACTTCCTCCTAGTGGCACAGGGGGATGGGAATGGGGGTTGGGGTCAGTTCATCACATGCTGTCTCTGCCACTTCTTCCTCGGGAGAGGACTCTTCCTCTGCTCATGCGTGGAGTCCCTCTCACAGCAGACAGTCCTCCACAAACTTCTCCAATGTGAGTCCTTCCTATGGGCTATGGTTCTTCATGCACTGCTCCAGCGTGGGTCCATGCCTCCCATGGGGTGCAGTCCCTCAGGAGCAGACGGCTTCAGTGTTGGGTCCCCTGCAGGGTCACAAGTTCTGCCGGCAAACCTGCCTTGGTGTGGGCTCCTCCCTCACAGGTCCACAAAGTCTTGCCAGGAACCTGATCCGGCACAGGCTTCCCACGGGGTCACAGCCTTCTTTCTTCGGGCATCCACCTGCTCCAGCATGGGGTCCTCTTTGGGCTGCAGGTGGATATCTGCTCCACTATGGACCTCCATGGGCTGCAGGGGCACAGCCTGCCTCACCATGGTCTTCACCATGGGCTGCAGGGGAATCTCCGCTCCGGTGCGTGGAGCTCCTCCTGCCCCTCCTTCTTCACTGACCTTGGTGTCTGCAGGGCTGTTTTCTCTCACATCCTCTCACTTCTCCCCCCAGCTACTGAGTTGCAGCAGGTTTTTTTCCTTCTTAAACATGTTATTTCAGCGGCGCTACCGCTGTTACTGTTTGGCTTGGCCTTGGCCAGCGGTGGACACAGGGAAAACTCCTGGCAGCTTCTCACAGAAGCCACCCCTGTAGCCTCCCCACTACCAAGACCCTGCTACACAAACCCAATACAATACACCCTGCCTAGCTGTTTTAGTACCTGCGGCTTGCTGATCTTGGAGGCCAAAGTATTTGAGTGTGTTACCTCTGTTGGAGGGCAGTGAGATGCAGGTATGGTGTTGACTTCCAAACTTAGGACCTGCTGCTCTTCAGCTTTTATTTTGGGTGTATGGTTAACCTTCTTTGCAACTATGCGACCCTCTCTCACAACTCAGCGGGCCAAGCAGGGGTCTCAGGGATCTGATGGGAGCTCTTTAAAGAGCTCTGAATTGTCTGTGCTGTATCCAGCAGCACAGGAGATGTGTCAGGCTGGGGGGAAAGGAGGTGGCATTTTGAGGTGTTCTTGTTGCTTTAGTGTTCATAATTCCAGGCTTTATTAGCAAACGACAAGATAAAGCTGGGGTCTGGTAGAAAAAGGGAAGTCTTGCCTTGAAAACTTGGGCAGCTGGATTTGTTTGGCTTTCTCCTATCAAGTTCTGCAACTGAAATGGCTTCTGTTGTGTTACCAGAAAAAAAATATGTTTCTCTAGACTGTAATTCTTGTGCTTTTAGGAGTGTAAACTTCTGTGGCTGTCTCTGACTGCTCCAAAGAAGCAAATCTGGAGACAGATCTTTCTTGATCTTTTTTTCATGGCTCTTCTCACCGCTTTCTCCTTCAGCTCTTGATAGCAGATTTGCAGAGGAAAGGTTGGGAAATACCATGTTTAAATCCTTCCCCAGGCACCACCTCTCTCTTCTGCTCTCCATGGGAGATGTGCTCACGTGCGTGATGGGACAGATGTCACTTCATGCCTAGCCCTTGCACCCATCTCCTTTGGAGCAGTTATTCCTGATCTGAGTGTGATGTATGGAACAGAAGAATAATACTGTGATCTCTTTGCATTTTAGGGAACTCACAGCATGTCCAGAACTTGTCTTCTTTCAGCAGTTGTGTCTGTTGATGTCTGCTGTAGGCACTGAGATTATTCTGACTACCCCCTCGGATGTATTCCCACTTTACATTGGCTCCCTTAGGCACTGTCCCCTACTCAGGATGTCTTCTGGCATTTCTGTTCCCCTCATTCACAGTCATGGGAAGATGCTATGAGGGTGCCTGCAGAGATTCAGACAGATCTTGTAAACAAGATTTAATATTTTTTTTTTTAAAAAAATCTCTTTAGTGTTGAATATTCATAATTTGTTAAAATGGAGAGTCTTGTTTCCTGAGTTCAAAGCCTTGGACATCCTGTGTTTGAGACTCCCACAGAGCTGCTATCATTTGGGAGAGGAGAGCCTCCTCCTGAGTTCGACACTCACCATTTCACTGATTTTTTTTTTTTTTTTTTAACTTGTCCCTGTGTTGGGAAAGAGCAAAGACAATTTGCTCTCCATTTCCTAGCTCTCTCAGGACTCTGATTAACCTCATCCCCTTTCTAAGATAAATTCATGTTTTTGTTTTCTCTCTGCAGGAGAAGAAAAAACCCCATTCCCATTCCCACTCTGAATCTCTGCCAAGCCCATGCTGGCCGTTCTGTGGGGCTTGGTGGACAACAGGCAGGTCCTGACAAGGTTAAGACGCTGTTTTGTGTGGGAGCATTGTACTGCTTAGTAATATTTGCTGTTCATTATGTACACTGAATTCCTCCAGGGCGCAGAGTCAAAAATATGACATGTTAAAACAAACCTTGTAATATAGCATTGGACTCTGTGGAAATAACACATGTATGGTATACACCATACAGATGACTGATTTTAAGGCTGTGTCTTAAATATGACTCTGCACTGGGCAGCCACATTCACATTTTAAAACATCGACCTCCCTAGAGCTTAGCATGGCAGGGCTCTGAGCAGTGGTTGAAATCTACAGTGTGGCCCAGATCTTTATAAAATCAGGATTAAAGACCTGTAATGATGCAGCAGGGCTGGGATTCTGCAGCATTTGCTTGTTTCAAACCTGCCCTTCCCCAGACGCTCCTGTTGAGCTCTGCCATCCTGCATACAAGGCAAAGTGGTGTGGGGGTGATACCACCACACTCAGCAGATGCCTGGGCTTTCTGCTTTGTTAAAATCTGTTAAATTTATACCCATTATTATAATATGCAAATTTCTTGACTAAGAGGAGAAGGAAATGCACATTTCTTTTCTTTTTCATAACCATCTTTGCTAGTCATAGGGCAGTTGGAATAATGTGTTCTCTTTCAAATGAAAACAAAGGCATAAAAATAGATCTTCAGAGCCTAGAACAGTGGCAAGAAGATCTTTAAATAAAACCCCTCAGAATATGCTATTCTCAAGTTTGCTGCTTCAAATAGATTCTCCACCTTGCCTTCTCTCCAGAAGATGCTTTTATCAGATTGAAAACTAAAGGACATTTAGGCAGAAAACCTTTAGTGATGTTTTTCTAACAACTGACTGTAATCCCTTAGCCAAAATCAAGCGTCTGTACGGGCATATGCGTATGCAGTTTTCTTTGCAGTTTTCACTGGGTGCAGTTGTCTTCATTCCTGGCCGCTGCTATTGAATTGCTGCTGTGTTTCCCTGCAGAGAAGGCTGCAGGCTGCACTTTGTTGGTATATGAGGTGATTCCACATAATCCGTTGTCCACAGCAGTAACTACTTTTTCTTTAGGGAAAGCCCCTTAGCTGGAATGTGAAGCTTAGCAAAGAAACAAAACAGTGCCAAACGCACTTGTGGATGAAAGACAAGGAAAATCTCAGGACTTAATTGGTGTGATGAAATCAATATATTTTCTGGGCAATGCCCATCAACTTATTCTCCTACACTGTGGGTGAGGATGTGGGTCGCCGGAGCAGGCAAAGTGGCTGCTGATCACCTAAGATGAGGTATCCTCGTGTCTGTCAAGCAAAAAAGCAAACATCCTGGGGATACCGCCTTCAGGAAGGCAAAACCACCATAGAGTTCATGGCCCGGGAAGCTGGGTACCTGAGCTGCATAAAGCTGCATCCTTGGCTCGCCGTTAAGCATTCTGGTGACCCGAATGTACATCTCCATTCCTGAAAACTAATTTCTTCCCCTTTTCTCTGTGGCTAATGAATTACCGTGGACGTGCTAGTGCCTGTCTGGTGATGATGCTGACTCTTCTCTGTAATACTTTTCTGCTCAAGGAAAATCCTGGATCTGAGCAATGGAATAGGTCAGTGAAATAAAAACATTGCCAGGCTGGCAGCTAGAATTTCGCACTCGAGCAGATTGTTGTTGCCATTCCAGCACCTCCAGCCGCGGGCTGGCTTGAGCACAAATGCTGGAGCTCAGCGAATCTAGCTTTTGGTTTCTGGCTCTCCTACAAACTCGCTGTGTGAATTTTGGCAACTGGCATGATCCAAAACCCAGGGAAGTCAAGGAGAGTCTTTCCTGGAACTTAAATAGGCTTTAAATAGGCTCTTCAGATCTCTGTTTCTAGTCTATAAAATGGTAAATGTACTCTTTCCCACATACTCGTAAACTCTGCATGACAGGGTTTGTTTCTTACTGTTAGCACAACAGAGCCCTGATTTGGGTTGGCATTCTGTAATTTGAAGGTGGACATAACCCATGTCCACCCCACAGATACAGCAACTCAGCTGGGTGACAGATATCATGCTTCCAAATTTTATGCTGCTCATGGGTGGGAAGAAGTAAAGCTGATTCCCACTGCCTGGAAAAGCATTTCTCCTGTTGTTTTTAATTTTGCCTGAAAGGGGTTGGGTAATTCTTCACTTTATGACTATGATTTGGCTTCTGCTCACAGGTGCTACCAACCTACAGGAATGATCATGTCCATGCGAACATTTCCCTTTACCTCTTTTCTGTATGTTTTGTGGGAATAGAAGCACTAACAGGGTCCCCTTTGTCTTCCCCAGGCCTTGATCTGCACAACTTGTCAGGAGAGCTCGCTCCCCATTGATTTCAGTGGTGAGGTGTCCTGCCCGTGTTCTCATCAGGACCCCAGGAGCACAGCCTGGTGGTGTAAAATTGTGGCCTGCCAGGAGGCCAGGTGGCTGCAGCAGCCCAATCCTCTGCCCTGCCAAGCGGTGTTTACTAACTACCGAGCAGATCATGCCTTCTGAATAGAAGGGCTTGGATGGCTTGTATTTACACACTACAAAAAAACACCCAAAGAGAGTTGTAGTTGGTCTGGTTGTAGGGGGTTGCGCTGGTAGGGGAAAAACAAAAATGTTAGTACGACTCAAACAGAAAGGAAGATCCCTGCAGGCATCCCCTGGTCTGTAAAGGGCTTTTGCTTACATAAAGAGCATGACAGAGCTTAGCACAGCATCCCTCACACAGAGCTGGATTCCTTTTCTCTTCTTTGCCAACAGGTAAAGATAAGGCTGGGACTGCATTTGCACCGCTGCCTAGGAACTGGGCAGAAGCTCTTGTCTGTCCCTGCTTTCCTCCCTTCCTTTCCACCTTCTGTTTTTTCAGACCTCCTGCGCAGCCTGGCGGGCATAGCTGAACCCAGAGCTCTGCTGTGCATTCCTGCAGAGCTCAATAAATGTCATGGCAGGGGAAAGCCAATTGATACTCATTCCCAGCAAGCCACATGGCTGGGGACATTAATTACAGGCTGAGTATGTTAGAATTCAAGTCGTCTTCTCATACAAACTGTCCTTATGGCCTAACGTAAAGGAGACCGTGACCATTCTGCTCCTAGAAGAGGATGCGGCTGTGAAGCTGAGCCGACGGTAGTGTCCCAGGCTGGCTGGCTGGAGTTTCACTTGTTTGGTCCCATATGGATTTGGGTCCAGATGCTGGAAATGGTGGTGTTATCTGGGATAGAGTGGGAGGACAAGAGTAGCTCTGAGATGGATCTGAGGTGGTTTGCATAGGTTGGATGATAGATTTTGGGTTCTTCAGTGGCCAAGGAGAGGATTATGTGGGACTGGAAGAGGGAGGGAGCTGAGGGCTCTGGATTCTTGAATCTCTGAAATGACTATGGAGGAACTGGGGTGGAGAGGCATGGGGAGCTAAAGGCTGTGGGCAGGACAGGTTAGGAAGGACATCAGGGGTACGCTTCTATGTCTCAGTATTGGACCAGGACTCGGCATGAAGGTCAGGACCACTTTCCCTGCGCTGTGTGCGTCTATTTTGCTTCTGGAAGTTCAGTAGCTCTGGGCATCCTGGCATAGGGTTCCAGGTGTTGTGCCTGCGTACGTATGTGCTTTGCAATGGCAAGACACAGAAAGGCTATGAAGCCAGGTGGTTTTATGCCTTTAACTACAAAATCTTCAGGTCATCACATGGTCCAGCCAAGAACAAGCAGGTTTCTCCAGATTCCTAGGCTACTGTTGCAGCAATTTATGGCTCCCGTGAACTTCGCTCATTTAAAAAGTCTCCATGAAAGCATTTCTCAAGAAAAGTCTTTCTGGCATATCTTAATGGCAAAGGAGTGGATGCATTTATTTCATTTAAGCTGTGCACTAGAAACCTGCTCCACGCTTGGTGGGGAAGTGTTGCCCACCACTGTGAGGGAAAAGAGAGGACACATACTTTTCATTGTGAACCCTCTATTACAGAGTGAAAGGCAAATCTATGACCAAGATCACCCACTGCACTCGGTATAATTTTTGGCTCTCCAGAGAAGCTTCAGGTGGCTTTTGCTTTTGCAACTCTGTTCCTGAGGCCAAATCTAAGGTTGTACAACTTTTGTTGTCTTCTAGAAAATGTAGATTTAAGCTTCTTTTTGCTCACTGGCAATTTTTATTCTTTCAGTGCTACCATCAGTTCCATTAACCTGGAGTTAAGCTAAGGTTATGCTGTTGGATGAGCATAATAAAATGCACTACCTTGACTATGGAAAGTATTTCTTTCATGGTGCTTTAAGAGGCCTATAAAGCTGTGATTAAATGATGTCTAAGTTTAGCTCTTCTGCAGCGTTTTGCTGAGAGCAGAGTCAAAACCTTGTTGGGACCTTTTCTTTAATATGCCACTGTCACAGCAAGATGTAGAACCATCAGACCTAGCAACTCTGCTTATTTTAAGCCAGCAACAGCTGAGGTGCTAGTAGTCCCACTGCAAATGCTTGTAACACGATGCTCACGTAAGTAACAGCCCAGTTCATTCTGCGGGTCTGGGGAATGTGTTAGTCTGCGTGCAGGGAGCAGCTGGCAGCAGAGGGAGGGCTGAGAAATGCCACGCAAACAGGCGAGCGGGGCTGAGCTGGGGGGTTTGAAAGGCGCAAGCTGTGCGGAGTTCATTAAAGAGAAACAGCTGCATGCAAGAGAAAAAAAAAGAGAAAGAAAAAAAGAAAAGGAAGCAAGGAGATCTTTTGTCCAACCCAGTGGATACTCGTGGCTGTTTTGTGCAGAGGCTGCGTTGTTTTTGTGGAACAGTAGCAAGATAAATCTCACTTCTTTTTTAGTGCATTGTTTTGTTACTGAAGTGTTTCAGCTTCCTCATGGCTTACCAGGAGGAAAGTGTTCCCCTTGGACTGAGCCTGTCCCTGATGTGCTGTACGGCCAAGCCAGTGCAATGCTCCTCTTGGCTCCGTGTGCCATTCGTGGCCACCACGCTGCAAACCACTGCAGAGGTGACATACTCATGTGAAGAAGAGGGCTCGTGTCCCAGTCACTGCAACACACTTTTTCAGGAAATTTGCGCACAGCGGTTGAGTGGCCATGAGAATTCACTGCCACTTCACTGTGGGAATGGCCAGAGGTAGCGAGGAGCTGAAACCCATGGTCAGAGAGGGCTGGTGATTAACACCAGGGGTTCAGGCTCGTGTAGCCAGAAAACTTAAGCAAGACTTTCTCCTGGAAGTGGACAGAGTGGTTGTCTTTCAGACTGAAAAAAGTAGAGCTTGTTGCAGTGGTGTTATTTTAATACAGGTTGTATAACTTCACCTTGTTCTGAACTTCAGAACCTTTCTGGCTGGGAACAGGAACGCTGCCATAGCACGAGCCTAGAAGCAAGAAGCCTTGGATACTTCCCAGGAAGGCTGGTGAATCAAAGATATGCAGCTTAATATAGAGACAAAGTTTAAAAGGGTGGCAAACCAGCAAGGTCTTAGATGCAGAGTCCATATGAATTCACAGTATTACTCACTTCCATGGCTTCCTCTCCCTCAGAAGAGGCAACTGTGTAAAGATCTCTTAATCTGGCAAAGAGAGGGGCAATCAAATGATTCCTGTAGGAATGATTTGCCCATGTGCAGCCAAGGGCTATAGCTCATAAGACAAAGTCCCCACGGTGCCATATCTTTGAGGCAGTCCTTGCCCAGCGAGTGGATAGTCTGTGTGCCATGTATGATGGGAAAGGGGATCTGAAGGTACAGGAAGGGATGGGACTTTTGCGTGGTCACACAAAGAGGAGTGACAGAGCAAGGCAGAACACTAGGCTTCACATTGTGGGTCTGTCCCAAAGGCAGCGAGCCAGCAGGCTGCTTCCAGTTGCAAAGTGTCCTGGTTTCAGCTGGGATAAAGTTAGTTTTCTTCCCAGTAGCTGGCACAGTGCTGTGGTTTGGATTCGGTACTATAAGAATGTTGATAACTCACTGATGGTTCAGTTGGTGCTGAGCAGGGCTTACACCAGGCAAGGGCTTTTCAGCTTCCCCTGCTCTGCCAGGGGCACAAGGAGCTGGGAGGGTGCACGGCCAGGACAGCTGACCCCAACTGGCCCAAGGGCTATTCCAGACCATATGGCGTCATGCCCAGTATAGAAACTGGGGGAAGAAGGAGGAAGAGGGGGATGTTGGGAGCAATGGCATTTGTCTTCCCAAGTCACCATTACATGTGATGGAGCCTAGCTGTCCTGGGGATGGCTGAGCACCCGCCTGCCAGTGGGAAGCAGGGAATGAATTCCTTGTGTTGCTTTGCTTGTGCATGCGGCTTTTGCTTTCCCTGTGAAACTGTCTTTATAGGGAGGGGAAGGGTGAAAAGGGGAGGTTCCCCTCTCCTGTCTCATCTGTACATGGGTGAACAGTTCTGTCCCCCTTAGTCCCAATCCTGACACCCCATCACTGTGCTTGGAGCAAAGTCTTCTACTCTCCCAGGAATTTCCAGTGGAGACCTGCTTCGCAGAACACATCCGGCCACATGCTCTAATTCTCTCTCCTTTCAGCACAGCCAACAAATCATTTGCAATTAACTTCTAGTCCCAGAAGTGATTCCCTCCAGTCTCTGTGACAACTCTAAGTGTTTTGAACTGAGCAATAGGTGTTATCCACACAAGAACCCTAAAATCACAGCTATTGTGCAGGATGTGACAGGGACCTGCCAGTCGCAGGTCATGGTCATGCCCTGCCAAAACTGTTTGAACTCAGGACCTTGTTACCAAACACATGCTTGCTGGGGCAGGTCACTCCTTTCACTACGTTTGCTGCTTCCATATGGTTTAAGATGGGAGGCTTGAAAGAAACATCTCTTTCTTTCAAGCGAGCTGCCTCCTGGAATACTTGGCTCAGCTGCTAAATAGACAGAAAACTCACCCGATTGAAAAGGACTTTGTGTTGCCCCTGTAAAGCTTTCATCTAATGTCTTCCAAGTGCACCAGAAGAAATATCAAGGCAAAATCTTTTATGAGAGCATCGCAGAGATTAAGAGGTATAAATGTCAGCCCATCCACAGTCCCTGTCACTTAGTTGGGCTGCTGGTCCAGCAGACAGGGAAGAATGGAAAGTTTTCTTTTCTGTCCTCCACAAGGACCCATTCCTATGGAAAGCAAACTGCTTCTCTCATGGGAGAACTGGCAAGATTGGGGGGGCAACAAGGCGAGCTTGCTGCTCTCTTCAATGGGGCAGGAACAGCCCCAAAAGCTTGATGGTTTGGTGTGTCCAAATCAGTCTAGGCATCCGCTGGTGGAAGGGAGCCCTGCTCACAGTTTGGACTTGGCCACAGGAAGGCAAAATGAAGGAATCAAGTCTGACCTTGTGTCGCGGATGGAGTGAGAGGGAGGCAAAAATAATATAGTTTATTGGTGTAAAACAGTGAGTTAACAAAGTTCAGTGGTAAATGCGACAATAATTTATAAGATTCAATGGCAAGGTACACTTCGTTATTTACTGCACAGAGGACAGGGTCAGACAAAACTGTCACGGAGACCCTCCCGTTGAGTCTTGAGGTTCAGAAAACATCCCCTTGCTTTCTAAAATCCCTCAGAGAGGAGTCTAGGTGTGGCTGGATCCAACCCTAGTCCCAGACTTGGTTAACAGTTTATGTCTAAATGATTATATATGTGCAATCAATCCTTTATGTCACTTAGCTAAGATTTCAAAGTTAACATGCTGTTAGCCACTTACCGAGAATCTGTTGTGGTAAGGAGTCTCTCAACCTTGAGGAGTGACCTTGAGAGGCGTCCCTGCTCGAGGGGAAATCCTGGCGTGCAGTCCGCTGCCGTGCAGGAGAGATCAAAGGGCTCTTGGGCTGCTCACTATTTATGGAGGTAAGATAATTGGCTAATAGTCATATTTTCCTACTGACCACTGTGCTTAGGTGGGCACATTCCACAATAGCCCTTGGCTATTGTATTGTTATCTGTCTCCCCCCACATCCAGTGGGTGCATCCTTCACGACCAGACACATCTATCACCACTGCCACAGGTGGTTATCACTTGAAAGAGGTCAAGGGAGGGGGAGTCAGAGGTGAGGAGGGAGCACACCACCACACCTTGCCAAAAAGATATGGGGTAAGTCCTTATGTTTGCGTTCTCTTAGTCTGCCCTGAGCTGTTCCTGCAGGATGCTGTGGTTTTCACGGTGGTTCCGCTGACAGTCATGAATCCTTGCCTTGTGTACTGAAATGTTGTCTGCCCAAAGAATGCAGCACCGTGTGGTGGCGCCTCTGTCTGTGCTCCTTGCTGAAACTTCTGCAGGGTAGGATCCCCTCATGAGATCCACTCTGACAAAACAGAAACCAGCCACAGGTCAGAACAATTTTAAAATCTTGGAGAGCAACTCCTAATATCGTAATTCCTCTCTCTGGAACATATTGTGCAGCTTCTGCTTTTGGCAAGCCCATCCGAGCCATCCACTCTCAATCAAGCGAACAGAGGCTGGACATTGCTTAGAGCAATGATACCGGTTGTTGTAAATACTGGGTGGTGAGAAGAGATGGAGCTGACATCTTGTGGCTGGATGCTCTGAGCTTTGTAGGCACCTGCTTCCAGGTGCAAAAAGTAGGATCCCTAGGCATATTTCTTGATTTTCATCTTTTGATGTAGGTTACACTGTGTCTCAGGAGATTGTATTTTGATCTTAGCATTAATGCACTTCAAAAGAGACAGACCCTATTCAGCATGGGTGAAATATCCTGTTGCCCCACTGTTACATTTTGAGGACTATCCCTATGTCCAGCACATTTTTCTTCAGTAATGCCACTTCCGTGGCTAGAAGGTCTCAATTGCAAGTCATATGTGTAAACAGTTGACCAGTCGTTTATCTAGTTTACAGTTTGTAAAGATGGCGCGGAATTTCAATAGTGCATGTACGGATTTAGTAGCTTTATTATTACCCTGTCAGCAAAATTAATGCTCTATTTGCACAAAGCACCAGTTCAGTCTTCCCATCTTCAGGAACAGAGAGGCTGGGATATGGGCTGAGGTGTCTTGACAACTGAGAAGCGCGTTGTACACCAGCGCCCGTCACTGCTGCAAGCAGAACAGGCGTTTCCCAAGACTGCCCTGCATTAGAAATAGCACATCCCAATTACCCAGTTAAAAGGACAACAACAGAGTGACAGACAGACTTAAGTGTGAATCCACAGGCATGATTCACCCAGCAACTGGCTCCTTTCCAATGAAATGGTTGAGATTTTTGGTTTGCATAGAGGAGCCTGAGGGGAAAGCACAGGAAGTAAAATATTAGCAACAAGCTCTGCAAAACCAGAAGCAACTCCCCTCTGTTTTATAACAAGAGGAAGGGAAATCCTCTCCCATGTCCCCCCCCTTTTTTTGCATTGTGCTTTCCAAAAAATTTAGTGCTGGGGCGCAGCAGGAGTGCACTGCTCCACAGAGGAATACAAGCCAGGAGCAGAGTGTGGCGAGAAGGCAGGCAGGGGGCAAGGTCCTGCTGCAGCCCCTCAGGACCTGATCAAGAGGAGTGGGTCCAGCAGCAGTCCCTAGGGTCAGCCAGTCATTTCCAGACAGGTTCATAGGGACAGGTCCTTGGTCCGGCCAGGAGGCCAAGTCAGGACAGCAAGCTATGAGGCCAAGCATGGGCTTACCCATAGTTAGCCCATGCAGGGACCAAAGACAAGGGCTTGAGCAAAACAGGTGGCTCCAGCAAGGGTCCTCACAGCTCTTTCCCAACAGCCTGATACCTGGGTACAGCTGCACCATATCAGAGCTGGCTGTTGAGTACAAGCAGCCAGGCACCTTGCGGGGTGCTTTTTTAGATATGGCTTTTCAACTCTTGTGATGCGGGATCTCTATTTTCAATACGCTGGAGAGGCTGGGAGTAAATCAAGGGATCCACAAGGAGACTGTGCATCCTGGTAGCCTCATCCTTGATGCAAATTAAATTTCTCTACCTCTCCTTTCAGTGAGAGCGCACATCCCATGAACCAGTTGTCTGCAAGAATGCATGGGCACAGAGTACAAATGGCTGTAAATACTCTCTTGTGCGATGGCAGGAACCTGTAGCAGGGAAAATGAACTGTCAGCTTGAGAAGTGAAAGAACAAAGCCATTAATAAGAGCATCAAAAAAGACTGTGGAGCCTGGCACTGCAGCATGGAATGGCTGCTAGCAAGGTGATATCTACTGCAGCTTTTCCAGAGGTATCTCAGGCCAATAGCACCTTTCAGCAGATACCCTTGGTCTTTGGATTGGACCCTTGCCCTGCAACGATGGGGAGACACATAAGGACCTCTCAGAATAAAGGTGGGACCTTGTAACTTTCTCTGTGGTTCTTCAAAAGTGAGGATATTCAAAATGCATTCATGGCAAGTTGTCCACTTAAACTGGTGATGACGAGGTGGGCTGAAAAGAAAATGAAGCACTGTAGAAGAGCCAGTTGTTAAAGCACATTCATTGGGGAAGTAACCAGATATTTATCTCTCTGGAACCTTTAATGGCAGACTATAAATAGAGGAAAACTGAACCAGTTTGAACTGGTTTGCCCTCTCTCTTTACACCCGAATTTTGATGAAGCCTCCCTTAATCATAAGGGTTTTGTAAAGCAATTTATTCTGCAATTTCTGTGTAGTTGCCTGCAGGTTTCTGAACCTTTTATACAGCCTTGGGTGAAGCCGTTCAGGCCCTGGAGTTGTGAAGCACCAGAATAGGTTGACCGTGGGGGTTGTGGTTTCGACTGGGATAGAGTTCATTTTCTTTCTAGCAGCTGGGATAGTGCTGCGTTTTGGATTAAGGGTGAGAATAATGTTGATGACACACTGATATTTTCATTACTGCTGAGCTGGGCTCACACAGAGCCAAGGCCTTTTCTGCTCCTCACCCCACCCCACCAGCGAGGGGCTGGGGGGGGCACAAGAAGCTGGGGGGGGGACATGGCCAGGAAAGCTGACCCCAACTGACCCCAGGGGTATCCCACACTGTATGACGTCATGCTCTGCGTATAGAGCTGGGGGAAGAAGAAGGAAGGGGGGGATGTTGGGAGCGATGGTGTTTGTCTTCCCAAGTCACTGTTACGTGTGATGGAGCCCAGCTGTCCTGGGGATGGCTGAGCACCCGCCTGCCAGTGGGAAGCAGGGAATGAATTCCTTGTGTTGCTTTGCTGGCACGCGTGGCTTTTGCTTTCCCTGTTAAACTGTCTTTATCTCAGCCCATGAATTTTCTCACTTTTACCCTTCCGATTCTCTCCCCTGTCCCACCGGAGGGGTGAGCGAGCAGCTGTGTGGTGCTTAGTTGCTGGCCAGGGTTAAACCATGACAACATTCTTGGAGGTTTTCAAAACAAGGTGCTGAATGACCTGATCTAACCTTGAAGTTGACTACTTTGATTTTTTCTGTGATTCCAAATTCTCTGTGCTACCATAAGACTAGAAAAGAGATGTTTCATTAAAAGCTGAAATGTTTGTTCAGTCTCTTAAATCTGCACACTCAAGAGAGGAGAAATGATTTCTTTTTATTTATAATACAATTCTGAGATTTCAGGGCTAATCTGATGAAGACTTTGATGTCTTCTCTGCCTCGTATTTTTTCAGTCCCCAAATGCTATGATAAGGGCTTTGCAAATGAAAAATCCAGAAATTATTTGTGAAAAAAGCAAGGAAAGTCTGTTTCTGGCGACCTTTCCTTTTGGTCCTCAGAGGTAAGGGTTGAAATTTCAAGCTGCTGTGGAAGCTGACTGGACGGACAAACCCCCCTCAGAGCTCAGTTCTCCTGGAAATGCTCTTTGTGTGGGAGAGGAGGGAGGAAGGTATTTAAGGACAAGAAAAGTGAGTCAGGGAAGAGCAAATTTAATCATCAGTCAAATCGTGTTTAGGACACGGTTCATTGCTGTCAGCCTTGTGTCTACCACTGGGGTTTACCCGCACTAGCTACACGGAAGGGGAAGACAGAGTGGCTTGTCCGCACTGACTCTCTGGAGCTGGCTGTCTTGGCATCGGCTCCCCTCTCCAAGAGGATGTGAGATGTAGGCTGTACAGTGCTTTTAGGCAAGACGAAGACCTACTGAAACGATCAAGTGGTGCAGCTGGGCAGGTCATGGTGTCTGTTTAGGTCTCCCTGACCTGATGGTGATCTCTCTCCTTGGGAGTCAAGAGGTGCATGTGTCCTCTGGAAAAGGAGCTGAGATGCGTAAATAGCTGCTGGATGCTGCGGAGTGTTGGATGGGGGAGCAAGGCACATGCAGTGCAAACTATGGGAAAAAGGAGGTTTGTGGTCAGGTAGGGGCAAATGCACAGTGAAGATGGACCAGGAAATGCCAGAGTATGGTATTTTGGAATGTTATGGTTAGTGTGTGACGGCAATATGATTAATTAGACAATTAGTATATGAAAGAAATGGGGTTTCCCCTTATGCTTAGCATGAAAATGGAGTAAGTAAACAATTAAAACTAAAAAAAGTGTGATGCATAAAAAAACCCCCCAAACTGGAGAATCCATAGCTTAACATAACTGATATATTGAAATGCCACACAAGGGAAGAGAGGAATGCAACCTCTAGACTCCCTATTTCCAGATAGCCTGTCCTCTCTACATGAAGAGTTCTTTACAGCTGTACCTGTTGCCATGAATCTGCCTGAACAAAGGAACCTGACACGTGAAGTCCCGTCTTGTGTGAGCTCTGTGGCGTTGGTGGAAGTGGGGCAAGTTGGCAGTTGGAAGAGAACACACTGGGACACACTGTTAATTCTGGTTAATGACCAAAAGCAGAGCATGGAAAAGCTGAAATGATCAATATCCTTGACTGTGAGCCAGATGTCAAAGGAAGGAATACAGAAAAAAGTTGTAGGAAGAGCCTGGATGGCCTTTTAGAGAAAGGGCAAAGGGGGAAGAAGGCTTGAGAGAGGAAGATTCAAAATAAAGCCTATCATCTTCAAGTAACTTAAAGGTCAGTCTTGCACCTCTTTTTCTGCAAATGCAGTGTTTTAGCAGAGTTTTTCATTTTTAGCAAAGTTTTAAAATTTGTTTTCTCTATTTTATATTAATTTCTTTTATTTTAAACTACTTCTGGGTTTAAGGTTCTGCTGCTGTTTCTTTGATTCAACCCCAAAGGTGCATAAAACCTAATGTCCATGTGGCTGCTTTCTATAAGAACTCCCATTAGTGCCAGTGGATCTACACCAGCACAAGCTCCTGCCAGGTGGAGCCTTTCACCATTCATTTGTGCAATGTCTGTACCTATTGAAGAAGATTCAATACAACAGACCAAGAAGCTACCAGAGAGCCTGGCGCTCTGGGTCCCTGAAGGACAGGGGCATGTTTATAAATTATCCTGGTTAAATATAGCAGTCATACAGGGATAAATGAGCAGAAATTATCTAACTCCACACAAGGCATCTTGGCTCACTGTGCTGTCTGGTTACTGTGCTGCACAACAAGGATTCCTGGCACGGCAACACAGAAGAGAATATTCTTAAAGGTTGCCACTCTGCACAGCACTTCTCTCCATCCCTCTTTAATCCAGCAATGCCACTAATTGTAGCAAATGTACCTGTTTTCATACTCTAGCTTGTTAAACTCATGCTTATCCCTGCTGCTGCATACAGGAGATGTTAACTTGGCATTGGAGTTCCTAGTAAAGCTGGAGACCTGGGCACAGAGGAGAGCAAAGAGGTTGGTGGGGAGGCATTCAGCAACTGAAGCAGAAAAAACGTGACTTAATAAATCCTGCATCCCCTACATCTTCCCAAAAACGTTTCTCAGCAACTTCCTTATGGAAAATTAAACTCTACTCTGGCAAGAAAAAAGCTCATGTAACTCTGTGCTTCGAGACAGTCTAGCTCTGTTGTTTGTTGGGAACAGGAGAGCTTGCCTTGGCTTCTTTTCTTGGTTTGCCTTGTTGCAGAGCAAAATTAATCTGTAAAGCAGCTTTCATCCTATCTGAAGATGTAGCCTGCAGGGTACAAGAGTGGAGAAACCTCAGAAAATTAGTTAGGAGCTTCTGAGGCCATCATCTTATGTTAGGAGGAGTGCCAATCTGCCATGTGAGGCTAGCTAAGGTTACCCTTCATGGTCTGTCATTTGGGGTTGTGCCAGGTTCCCTGCACCCACCATGCCCATCCATGTGTTTCCTGGTGAGGAGCTGACCATCCCCATGTTTGAAATACTCAGAGGAGACTGGAGATGAGTTCTCCTTGTGTTTCACCCAGCTGAAGTCCTTCTGGAGTTTCTGCCAGCATCAAGAGCGTGTATTTGTCTTTCTGAGAGTGCTAGCGATCCTGCCCTTGCCCCCTCTGCCTCCCCTCCAGGTAGCTGGGGCCGTAGCCATCCAGCATCAGTGATGCATTAGTTGTTCAGGTAGAAAGGCCAGAGCTGGTATCAGAATTTCATAGCCCTATATCAAAAGCTCTCATGGGATTTGCCAGGTCTACCAAGTCCTCTGGGCAGGGACCCTTGAGCTGGAAGGTGTGATCATGGGTCACTGGTGCACTAGTATAAAACCTGGTGTTCGGTGGACATCAGAGTTACAAACTTTCTTAATGAGTAAGTGGTTCTGGAGAGCCACTTTGAGGCCAATCAGGGAGCAGCCTTGTCCTGGATGGCTACCCGAGAGCATCGCTGATAGCATGCACTGATTGAAGTACCCGCACTTCAAGCACACGAGCATCGCTGCAAACAAAATGATGCATAAAGAAAAATGAACTAAGAACCGTTTGCTCAGGGCAGTTGCAGGAGAATGTCACTGAATAGGTCTCTCTCCAGCTCAAATAAAGGGCTGCTAGGACCCAAAGAGTCACAAAAAGAAGATGCTAAGAGGATAAGACACAAAGAGAACACAAATGCAAGGTGTGGGCAGACTTGGCCTTTGACAGAGCCTGGGGATAAGCAGAGCTGTGCTGTGCATCTCTGGAGAAAAGCATCCATGGAGAAAATCACCATCTCAACTCAGCGATGAGCAAATCTTGTGAGCTTCCTGCTTGGTTTTAATCACAAGAGCTCAACTGCAAAAGGAACAATCAGCCATGTTATCTTTCAGGATCATTTTATAGCCCACACTGTAGGCTATAAAAGGAATCCTTACTAGAATGATTTCACATCTAACAAATGCTTAGACCCTCACCTTTCTAGGCTTGAGATGAGCAATAACTTGGTGTAGAGGTGGAGCGTAACATCTGGAAAGCCAACATGGCTCTACATTCATTCTCATCCTTGATGGGCTGATCATCTTGATTTGCTGTGACTTGCCACTTACTCTTCATACACATTTTGGAGAAAATTGAGTGACATAGGATATGGGAGTCCCTTCTTGCTTTTCAGAACATAGTTTATTCTTTCAGTCAGCTTTGTTTAAGGAGCTCAAGGTAAAGGAAAAGCTGTTTCCATAGGACTAGGATGCACTGCATTTGATTTTCAAGTTCTGTTGTCATTGGCCAACAGCTATAATGAGATGGAGCTGCCAAGGTTGGCATCAAAAACAACATATCTGAGAGATACAGGAGAAATGCAGGTTTTGCCTGAAGCCTTCAATATCTTTTGTTTCCAAGTGACAGCACCCTCAGCCAATTTCCTGCTGTTGGATCATGTAGAGCAATTTAGAAGATACCTGCTCTTATTCCCACTTATGGGAGCTTTGCTTGTGCACCTGATCGCAGATGCAGGGTGTAGAGTGAAATTCCTCCCAGTTCTATTGTGTTGCCGTCTACATATTTCAGGAAACAGCTGCAGCAAACTTGAACTATAAATTAAATGTTTTTACGTACTCTTACCAAGTGCTAAACATTGGAGGGCAGGTCTTTAACTACTGGGCAGTGTCCTATGTTCCTTGGCTTAAATGAAGCCGTGATAGTTTATAGAATTGTGTGGTGCCCTTCCAGGGTTCTGAGAGCCCAGGCAGGAGGGAGTTCTATGCCTTATGAAGTCTTATGTCTCTGTCTTATGAAGTGACATTGTCACGGTATTTATCTGTTACCAAGGTTGTTTTGCTGATGACATTGCTACCGAAGAGGGCTCTTGTCACTCTTGAAAAATTTTCAGTGTGTTTGCAGTGCCTAGAGGAATACGCTTCCACATACACTCATGGGGATTGACTTCAGCACCACTGAGCTTATAAAATACAACCCCTGCTTGGCCAGACACCTACAACGTCTACATTTGTTGATTGTGAAAAGAACTGATGAGTGTAACTGCTTCACTGGCTTCCCTACACAGGCAGCTACATTGCAGTGGTATTATTTGTGTACTGGACGTCTGTATCGGGTTTGTGTAGCGAGGTCTTGCTAGTGGGGGGGCTACAGGCGTGGCTTCTGTGAGAAGCTGCTAGAAGTTTTCCCTGTGTCCGCTGCTGGCCAAGGCCAAGCCAATCAACGATGGTGGAAGTGCCTCTGTGATAACATATTTAAGAAGGAAAAAAAAAAACTGGCTGCGGCTCAGTAGCCGGAGAGAGAAGAGAAGTGAGAGAATGCAAGAGAAAACAGCCCTGCAGACACCAAGGTCAGTGAAGAAGGACGGGCAGGAGGTGCTCCAGGCACCGGAGCAGAGATTCCCCTGCAGCCCGTGGTGATGACCATGGTGAGGCAGGCTGTGCCCCTGCAGCCCATGGAGGTCCATGGTGGAGCAGATCTCCACCTGTCGAGGACCCATGGACCCATGCTGCAGCAGTGCGTGAAGAACTGTAGCCCATGGGAAGGACTCACGTTGGAGAAGTTTGTGGAGGACTGTCTCCCATGAGAGGGAAGGTTCCTCTCCATAGGAAGAAGAAGCAGCAGAAACGTGTGATAAACTGACCCCAACCCCCGTTCCCATCCCCCTGTGCCGCTGGGAGGAAGTAGGTAGAGAAATCTAGGACTGAAGTTGAGCCCAGGAAGAAGGGGGTGGTGGTGTTTTAAGACTCAGCAGTTTTTATCCTCTCTTTCTCTGATTTTGATTGATAATAAATTAAATTAATTTCAAGTTGAGTCTGTTTTGCCCATGATGATAACTGATAAATGATCTCTCCCTGTCCTTATCTCGACCCACGAGCCTTTTGATTTACTTTTTCTCTCCTCTGTCTGGTTAAAGAGAGGAGTGATAGAGCAGCTTTGGTGGGCCCCTGGTGTCCAGATAGGGTCAAACCACCACAACGTTGTACGTTAGCCCATCCATGTATTTGTATCAGGACTGGTGTGGCCAGCAGGAGCAGGGCAGTGACTGTGCCCCTGTCCTGGGCACTGGTGAGGCCGTCCCTCAAATACTGGGTTCAGTGTTGGGCCTCTCACTACAAGAAAGACGTTGTGTTGCTGGAACATGTGCAGAGGAGAGCAACGGAGCTGGGGAGGGGTCTGGAGCCCAAGGCTGATGAGGTGTGGCTGGGGCACCTGGGGGTGTTCAGCCTGGAGAAGAGGAGGCTGAGGGGAGACCTTATCGCTCCCTACAACTGCCTGACAGGAGGCTGTAGCGAGGTGGGAGTCGGCCTCTTCTCCCTGGTAATGGGCGATGGGATGAGGGGAAACAGCCTCAAGTTGTGCCAGGGCAGGTTTAGGTTGGACATTGGGAAAAATTCCTTCCCCAAAAGGGCTGTCAGGCACTGGAAGGGGCTGCCCAGGGCAGGGGTTGAGTCCTCACCCCTGGGGGTATTTAAAAGCCGGGCAGATGAGGTGCTTAGGGCCAGGGTTTAGTGGTGGGATGGCAGGGTTAGGGGAACGGTTGGGATGGGTCATCTTAAAGGGCTTTTCCAACCTAAATGGTTCTATGATTGTATGATCCTTGTGCCCCCCTCCCCATCTCCACTCCTGCTGCACCGCATTCCTTACAGGACTAAGTGGCTGCACAGAAAAATCAGACTTTGTCAGATTCAGGCCTCATTTTTCATATTACACCTTCTCTGAAATAATAGAACATAATTGCTCCCTCCCCCCCCAATTTCATCAGCTTTTCAATCATCACAGTGCAGCATGGTTGCCTTTCATTTATTTATCTAACAACTAAAATGTGCACCTACCTCTAAAAGCTCCTTAATTACAATGCCATAAAAGTCTTTAGAAAAAAAGAAAATAATTGGTCTTCCACCGAGCAGATGCACTTCTTGATAACTGAATTCTGCAACAAGCTGTATCCTCCTTGTTCCTTTTTTTTTTTTAATGAATATTTTGCAATTTTCCTCATGTAGGGCAGCTTGTGTTCGACAAGCTTATATTTTTCTAAATGCTCCTTTTGTTTATGCTTTCCTCCAGAAAAGGATGAGAGGACATTTACACCCCTGTACAAACTGATTCAAAGGATAACAAAAGAACGTTCCTTGGACTCAATTTTTTTAACACTTTACAAGTAAGGTGAATGGGAAAGGGAAGGAATGTAGTCCATGAGTTATTGCTAAAGTACCTCTAGGCCTGGGTGAGTATTTTAGAGGGGGGAAAAAAAAGGACAGAAAAGACATGTCTCAGTCTTGTAATTCAGAGTCTGGGAGAAACAGCAGTGATCCTCTGCTTTCTCCTGCCTGGATCTCCCCTGCTCCCACATCCCCGCTCTGCTCTGCCCGGTCCCTGCGTAGGAAGGGGAGTGTGGCTGCAATCTGTGGCATGTCTTCACTCCTTTCACTCCTTTCACAGGTTGTCATTTCCCCCCAGTGAAACCTTGCACTTAACTCAGGGGCCCAGGTCTGCTGGGGCTGCTGGAGCACATGATAGCTCCACCAAAGCCGTTTCTGTGACCTCCTGGATATTGGGAGTCTGTCTGCAAAAACACTTGGAAGAGAAAAGTCCAGCACCCAGAAAGTGGTTAGGTAGGAGTCAGTAGAGCAGAAGCTGCTTTCTTTTCTGTTTCCTTTTAGTTGTTCTATTCACTTGTTTTTCTTTTTTTTTTTCCTCTCCAGTGGATAATGGGAAAGGAAAATGTTTTTTTTTTTATTTAAAGATTTATTTCAGTGGTAAGTTATTTAGCATGACCAAGAAAATGGCTCTGCGATCCAGAATGTTATCTTTAGATGGAGAGAGGTACATATTTCCCACAAGAATATTTTTCACATATATCTCTACACAGAAAGTGTATTTGTACGGAGAATATGCATTGCAGAGCATCTACTTATGCATCAGTGTGACTGCGTTATTATAACTGAAGGAGAAATCCAAGGATCCTGTACAGCCTGAAATCTCCTGACTCTGAGTGCACCGGGAAGCTGAACACGCTTTCTGTGCTTTTTTCCTCTGGTGTTTCCAGCTTGGCCATGCCTTTTAGATATTAACCATAAAACATGTTCTGCTGTTGAAAAAAACCAGTGTTGTCCCTCAAATGACCCTGTGAATGAGCTAGTAAATTACCAATACCTGATTAAATTTGTCCTGTAAGCTGATGAGCTATATTGATGGGAAAGGAGGGGGAATAGAGGAGTAGGGGGGAAAGGGAAGTTCCATCGGTTTGGGGGTTGAAGACAACCAAGGGATTTTGCACAAGCTGTGGATGTCCACAGCCGTCTCATGCCAGTGTGACCGTCTCTGCCACCATGCCTCTCCTGCACTTGTGCAAAGCCTGGTTGCATACCCCCGTGTCTCCTTCCAGTGCATTTCCAGACAAACCACAACTGTGCCAGCATGTTCACCTGGGCTTAAAAACCTGCGGAATGACTGACTGATGAGGCTGTGCAAAACCGGAGCTCTTCGCAGTGAGTCATGAATCACTCCTCTTCATCTGTCCCTACAAGCTGCATGAGTTCTTTAAAAACCAGCACAAATTGAGCAATAATAGCTAATAAAAAATGTATTCCTTAAGAAAAATAGTTTCTAAAAATGTATTCACAGGACACATTCATTGAATCTAAATGAGAGGTAAATATGAACCCTGCTGTCTGCATTCTGTCCTCAGATAAAATGAAGAAAAAGAAGTTTTCTTTTTCCACTGTTCTTTGCAGTTTTATTCTCAAATGCAAGCAAACAAGCGTGCCAAATTGTGCTCCTGCTCCTTTCATCTTTGTGCGCTTCAAGGAAGAGCTCTCAGACATTTTCATTTCAGCAGATCAAATAGCAGAGATTTCCCCTTTATCTCTTGCCTTCCTCCTTCCTCCTCCTGTTCTGATATTACAAACCTTATCCAACCTTCTTCACCTGAAACACGGGCAAGTAGAAAGCAGTTTAAGCTGTGTGAAGCGAGGCCAGTGTAGAGCCTTCTCAGTGACGGAGGATGGCAAAGGCTGTGCAGGTGGAGGGGACGTGTCTGAATGTCTTTATAGCCATTGTACAAAGTATTGTAAGAACATATGCCTGCAAACAGACCGTTATGAAAATTAGATGTCCTGGAAGCAGAGCTTTGCAGATCTGGGATTTGCCTTTGCTTGCTTTTCAGACATTGTTGTCCTGGGAAGGGTTCCCAGCATGAAGTAGCTGAGTTTTAGAGTGACTTTGCTCAGGGTCTGTAAGAACAACACAATGCCTTACAAAGAACTTCATTTTAAGGCTTATGATGGCTTGGCAATATCTGTGAGTAAATCAGTGAGTTGGGGGTGTGATCTGAAGCAGAACAGATAGGAAATGGTTTTTCCAATCATTGAGACCTACACAAATGAGAAATGTTGGGATGGTCATCAGTCCAGCCGCTAAAACACAGGGAGACCTGGGTCAAGGTCACCGCCTTTTACTGTAAGGCACCTTTCTTCTGAACCATACTTTCAGTTTCTCTTACGACTAGCATATACTTTACATATTCCTGTCGGATGTCCAGAGATGTAGGGCAGCCTTAACCCAGTGTTTTGTAACAGTAACTCATGGGGCACTGGAAGAAATAAAGAAACCTCAGCTGGATTAAGGAAGAATAATTTGGGGCAGAATGGGAATTGAATCTATGTCTTATATGTGTAGCTGGTGTCAGTCTTGCTCTAGTTTTGCTAAGTTTCATCCTGGATTTCAGCAGCTGTTCACCATGGGTGCTCTGCGGAAGCTGACCTGTTCCGTGCAAACTCTGGGGTTAAACAGCTCAGGATCTGCTGATGAGACAATGTCTGCTGTAAAATTAGCAGTCAGATGTGCACAAAGTACGGGGTGTATTAACAGAAATATATAAGTGATGTTCTCTGATGGATCTGTCCTCAGAGGAGATAAGAGTCCCCATTTGCATCCATCTGCCAGGGGATTTCAGCCAATAGAACGTCGTGTTTTGGGAACTGCCAAATGTGGGTTCTTGTCCATGCCCTTTGCATGTGATCAGTGTTTATGGAGTTATTTGGTTGCTCATGGCAGCACAGATTTTCTCTCCAGGGGCAGTTGGCTCTCAAGTTAGAGCACTTTTTCTCCCTGAGGTATGGGAGAAAGGCCAAGATACCACAGGCGTCAGGTGGAGGAACCTGTTCAGTATCTCTGCAACAGCCTCCAGCGGGGGCAAGTGAAAGCCCTGCTGCAGGGTTGCCACAGGCTCCAGGCTCTTTTCAGCCTTGCTGGGAGTCTGCAGAGTGGCTTTATTTGCAGGTCTTTGCTGTTGTCATTTGATGGAGGCAGCTCAATATTCTTTTATTTGGGAATTTCATCACCTCTTTCATTAAAATTGCTCCAAGTGCAGACCATGATGGTCTCTGTCTTTCTTCCACATCTCTTGATGCTTAGGACCCACGGGAGAGTTGTGGGCTGAGTTCGAGGAAATGGTACAGAAGATACCATCCTGTCCAACGTGACCAAGAGCTGCAGAGCCACAGCGTAAGCAGGATCAGCCATCCAAGTGATGTGCACACAGCTCCTTAGGGAGCAGGAGGGCTCTCACCAAGCTTTAATCATCTACACATCTAAATGAGACCACTCAGCTCCTTTTAGCGAACAATTCATCTGACCTGAGACACCTGCATAGCTATCTTCAGGATCTGCCGTAGTCCCCGGACAGGACAGCTTCCCCTGTGGGTCACAGAGAGCCCACCCAAAATCTGCACTGCCTCCTGACGGCACTTCTTTTTCCTCACGGATCAAGAAAAATCCCTGGCACCCATCGCTGATGTATCTAACATACCTGCTGTGAGAGCAGACGTGTTGCCTGGGCAATGAACCCTGTGGTTTTCAGCGCAGGAGGCAATTCTAATTACACACCCATTGTTGCAAGGAAAAAGAAATTACTTGCATAGAATAATAATCTTCAAGAAGGTTTGAATACAACCTCAGTCGTTCCAATGTTTTGAGTTTGATATCATCTTCACAAACACATCTTTTCTGCATCTAATTTTAAAGTTCCAGATTTGTCAAGCCTTGCTTAAGTACTGATTCTAGACTGCATCCCACCGCCAAATTTAGCAAAATCCAGAGAAGCTTAGGGATAGACTGAATAATTGTAAGTTTTTATAGAAGAATTGATCCATAGTTAGAATGAAAGAATATATTAACAATATATTAAGCACAGTGTCAAACAGCCATGCAGGTAGGTGCTGTTTCAAAATCCAAAGTAGCTCCCTGCTGAAATTCATGTGGCTCTATGTGCCTCTCGCTCCTGTTACCCTGCTTATTTTACACAGCAGGCAGCTCCACGGGACTTTTTGCCCTGTTGTTGTACTCACTCCACTAAATCTCACAGTCAAACTCTTGATGCTCTGTATCCCACACAGAGGCCTCTGCCGGGTCCTGGATGGGCAATCTGGGTTTTGACAGTATCCAAGATCAAAACAAGCCTGGAGTATTTATACCTGATGGGAAACCCCCTGTCTTGAGGGGCAGCTGGACTGGATGAACTCTCATGGCTTTTCTGCCTACGTCTGCCTTTCTGCCAGGTAGGAGTCCTTTTTGTAAAGGCGTGAATCACAGTTACTGTCTTCTCAGGAGGCTACTGAGTGTTTAGAAAGCTGTTTGTGAAGTTCATGGGGACTTTCTGGGAATATAACCACTTCTGTACCGTAAAGCTGAAGTGCTATAGAGCAGAGCGCTGCAGATAAGGAAATATGACTGTCCTTTCTTATTGCCGCTCGTCCTAACAGGTGTCCTTGGGGTTGTAAATTTATGTGAGGGGAAGGTAAGAACAGTCTGAGGTATCTTTAACCTTATCGCAAATCTTTCCCAGGGCAGAAAGACTGATGTTACCATCAATAAAAGTTTGAATTGTGGCCTGGGTCCCTTTTCCTACCAAGTCAATTGCTCTGGAAAATGTGGTTGTTCCCGCTTGGTTTGTGTGTGCTGCCTGGCGAATGGCTGGCCATCCTGTGTTGCACGCAGAGCCCTAAAATAAAACCCGAGCAAATACATGCAGAGAAATGCCCAATTCCTCAGAGGTTTGCAATTCTGCAAAAGATAATTTGCGTGCCCACACTATTACAATTGTTACAGTTTTATTGCAGCCAGGCCAAAAAGTCGTCTTGGAAATGAGGTGGAATTACCCTTATTTGTCATTTTTGTGGGAGGAATGAATCATTCCATTCACTTGCCATAGGACCCTCGTTCATTCCGGTGCTTTACGCTTGTGGATATATGGTCTAATCATGTTTCTGCAAAGGAGGTGCTCAGGCTCGTGATGCGAATGGTTGTGCAGCAGTGGAGGAGCAATTGCTGAGTCTGCTGCTCTCTGCTCCTTCTGAAAGATCTATTTGTGTTTGAATAGGAGCTTTCTTATCATACTATCCTAATTTTGCTTTCACTGTTCTCCATTAAAATCAGGATTTCCTCTNTTTTTTAGGAATCCCATGGTGAAAAGTGCAGTTCTGTGGAGCTGATGAACACTGGGGTATGTCCCACCTCTGCTTCTGGCATAACCTTTAGTGTCTTCAGCTTCCTCAGGGGTAAGGACCTCTGCCTGGTTTTTCTGCTCACTGCTTTTCTGGAGGGAAATCCCAAATGCTTTTCCCGCATTTTAGACCCCTGGTTGTGTTGATTAGTGCACTGAATTCCTAGCTACACTCTGGGGTCACCTTTGATTCAGAGAAACGTTGCCATTTTCTAAGCTTGGAGCTTGGTCTTGCTGCCACCTCCCCGCAGTGATCCTTCACCCAGGAGGGATGCCGGACATGGGCCAGCGGGGCTTCACCTATGGGGCAAGGACTGTAGGGACCCCTGTTGGCATCATCCACCTTTGAAATGGAAGAAATGCTTCTGCCAGAGAGGAGAGAGAATAAAACTGTTTGTGCTGGGAGTAGGGCTCTGCCTAGAGCTACCTTTCACAGCCCTTCTGCAGTAGGATTCAGGTGCTCCTTCTCGAAGAGGAACTAGATAAAACTGTCAGTGGGGTTTTTTTTGGAAACAGCCTGGTGACTGGTGCTAGGAGCCAAAGATGCCTCCCAGTTCTTCTGGACAACAGTCTTCCTCCTCAAGCAGTGAAGGCCTTGAAGAACGTGAGCTTGAGGGTGGTGAACCCCCGTTCTGGAAGGCTTTGGTTCTCTCCATGGGCTGTAGCATCACAGCAGAGAGGAACCTTGGGAGGCTGGGCTGGCAGAAGTGATAGACTCATGCTCCCTTTACCCCTCAGTTGTCCTTAAGGCTGTATAGTTGATGAGACAAGGTCTTGTGGCACACAGGAAAGACGTCCCATTACTATGGGATGCCATATCCTACACCTGAGTTGTTTGCTCCCAGCTCTTTTCTTTCCAGGGGCTGTGTCACCACCATCTCCCTACAAGCAGTAGCTGGAATAAGAGCAATAGGTGGTCAGGCAGTGCCTTCGGTTATCACAGGTCTTTCAGGACAGCCAGTTGGCCTTGTCTGGAGCTAGACCACCATCTGGGTACCAAGGTTCCCCGGTGTGGGAGTGAAAGATTACCCAAAGCCTTGATTACTCGGTATGCGCAAGGGGATAAGGCTATCTTTCAGACCAATGCAAACAGCTTCTCACATGCTGGGTGTCAGCAACCTCAGAATGCTTAAGCAAGGATGAAATTGTCTGTCATCCACTTTGGACTGCAGCTGTGGAGCATGCTTTTGGCCACAGGAGTCCATGAGCATCCAAGGGAGGCCCCTCTGAAAACGCCAGATAAGTTCCCATTTTACCATCTTGGACAATTCTTTCATTTGCAGGTGAATGGGGGGGGGGGGGAAAGTACAATTGCAAAGTCTGTCCTTATCGTTGGATGTCTTGTGTACTCTTGAGTTTCCTTTCCCAGGGCTGTGGGAGAAATTCTTCTGACTCTAGGGAAGAAGGAGATTTATGTATTTCTTATTGTGCATTATTCCAGGTGGGGGTGAACAAGGAGGTGAACACACAGTGATGAGGTTCCTTGGAGAAACACAGACTGGCATGGGTAGGGAAGTCAATGACCAGTCTGGGCTGTGGGTGATCCTTGTGAGGTTTTCCTTTAGGACATGACTGTTGTTCATGAGGACTAAGTTCCTATGCACCCACCCCGTAACCCAGCAGAAGCATACCTAATTTTCTTGTGCTCACTGAATGTGTTTTCCCCTTCTGCCAAAACAGAACCAAATGACTTAACAAACATATTTTTATTAAAGGGAGAAAAGCCCAGCAGGCACATACAAAAGCTGACAATCCCCAGCACCTAAATTAGAACAAAATGGTCTACAGCCTTCCGGAGGGCTGGGTGCTGAGCTAGGCTGTGCTTTTCAACTCCTGCAGTGACCTTCACTTCCAGTTTAAGGGAGCAAAGTCCTGCAAGCCAGTGAGATCCTGTCGGGCTAAACGCTGGAGTGATGTGCTGCTTCGCTGCTTCTCACCCACGAGCTGCCTTTCCACCTACAGGCAGCTCCTGCACGCCTCCCCTTGCTCCCTGCTTCGCTCCCTTCCCCACTTCTGGCAGACTTGCTAATAGTTTCTTATTTTAGCTTTTTGAAGAGTTTGTGTGACATTGAGAATTAAACGTACTCTCAGCTCACACGATCCTTTTCAGTGTTTTTTTCTGCATGCACGAGACTTATTCCAAGTCCTTTGTCCTCCCCGGTTTCCCAGGCTCTGACCTTCACACCCTAATATTGGAAACGGCTGTGCTACTCTAAGGATCACAAAGAGAGTCCATGTCCTCGTTTGAACCCTCCACCCCCCAGCAACTGCTGCTGGGGTGGTGGGGAGGTGTGGGTTTGATTTAATTTCGATGCTGTCTCTTTTTTTATGTGTACCCTCCTTAGAATGAATTGGTAGGCATAGAATTAGGAAACACTCTCTGGGATTACCAGGAAGTTTCCATTTTTTCAGCGGGAAGGACCCTAACAGGACAAGTCCTTGTGTTTTTCTTTGAAGCAGTTCTGGCACAATGTCTCAGCGGGAGAAGGTGGATTCGCATTTCTGTGGCTCCAAAAGCCGTGATGCTGAGAAGGACTGTAATAGTGCAGGACAATCTCATCATTTTAACAAAATTTAGTGACTCTCCGTCAGCTCACCAGCACAGGTACCTGCTGTAAAAAACCTGCAAGCAGTACTTCTGGAGCAAAAGGAAATTTCAGGCAAGAAGTCCATTTTTCGTAATTGAATGTTGCAAGTTATTTGCAGGAGGCTTTAAGTTCTCCCCAAAATGGCACCAAACACTACTCAGGGCTTTCCTGGGAAATGACTATGGATAGAAACTGGAGGAGACAGGCAGCAGGGTCCCATCCCAAGACGGCTGTATGTGTAGATGCTCTTTAATTCAGTGCATGTAATTACTGTAATTAGGCAGGAAAGTGCCGTAATGGCTGCGCACAAATCCCCTCCTCGGTGTGTAACTTGTTATTTGTGGCTGTTAGGTGAGTTCACATAATTTCTGCCTTCACTTTACTGGGTAAGAGAGACACCAGTGATTATAGGAAGGGGCATAGATTTATAGGGACAATCAAGGAAAATAGGAGCTGTAGATTAAGAATAAAACTCTCTCTTTAGCAATTGCTTTTCTGCAGCTTTGCTGATGGATGAACCGAAATAAAGTGATTAAATCAAAGGGACTGGAAATAAGCAGAGAAGATCCTGAAGCTTGAACTTATGTAATAAATGTTTGCCTCTCATTTCTGCCTTTTGTTTGCAGCAGCCAGACCTGCACAGCCTATTAGCAAACGGGTGCATGAAAATTTGTATTTCCAAGTGTTTTATTTCTCTTGTTGTTATTTAAATAATGCCAAATTGAGCATGAAGCTGACTGGGTGCATTTGCTGTCATCAGAAAATACGAGTGAGTGGGCTGGGGAAGGCTATCCTCTCTCCCAGCAGTTGTCCAACTAGGAAAACTTGCTCAAAGGTGGAGCGAGGACGTGAAGATGCTATTGCTTGTGTGGTACTAATGTGCACCTTCAGTCGATACCCATCAATGTCAGATTGCACATTGTTTAACTTCTGCAAGCCAACAGGATGCGTTAGCCAGAAACCAGGGCTCCTACTGCAAATGAGCATCAGCGGTCCCTTGCTCTTCCTTCCCGCCCATTCCTTATCTCCTAATACCACTGATCCTGATGGCAGTGTGCCTAAGAAATAGCAAAGTGAATCGGGGTCAAGCCTGTGTTTTGCAGGAAGCACAGTCACAGGAAGAGAGCAGAGGAGAGAGAGAAAGAGGCTGTTCTTTTTCCTTTTGAAATGACCTGAACATCAGCTCCTCAGCTGGTGTAAAACACCGTGAAGCACCGTCAGCACCTGTACTCCTGGTGGGCTCCACCAGCAGAGGAGCTCACCCGAGCCATCACAGGTGAGAGAAGTTCAACAAGATCAGTAAAAGCAGTCAGAGAGATGCTAAGGGAACTCCATGCTGATCAATATTTCTCATTTATCACCTCATAAATAGTCCTGTTGAGTTGGTTAATTCCTGTTCTACCTGCCAAAGAGCTCTTGCAGTAAATTAAACCCAGGTTAATAGTATGCACGTGGCTGACAGACAAGCTAAATCTGTCTGTGAAAAGGGGATGTTTCCACCTATACCCGGTTCTTGTGAAATGAGGTCACCTTTGTTACCAGGTAACGATAAAAGATGGGTTAAATGCTAATGTCAGCTTGTACTTGAAATGTTCTGCGTGATGAACACTGGGGCAGCAGATAGTCCAGGTAAGTTCTTATTTAAACATATAAATGAAATTCAAGTGGCTGGCTGGGGTGAATCTCAGCCTTTGTGAATGATCTGGTTGTGGCACAGGATTTGTCAGAAAAAGAATTAAGAAAAACCCCAACAGTATTTTTTTGTAAACAATGTGGTAGCAAAAAAATGGTTGAATTCTGAACAAATAGACCTGTTTTCCCAACAGTTTTGTGCAGGGAGCTGTGCAAAAGCAGTTCAGTTTTTCTCACTTGCTTTGTTGCTTCCTGGCTCAAGTTAAGGTTATCTGGAAGTTCAAAATCCTGAATATTAATTTACCATTTAAATTGGAATTTTATCTTGAAATTTTATTTATTTGTTTGTTTGTTTTTCTGTACTTCAAAAACAATGAGCTCTTGATCTTAACAGTGGTTACCAGTATGTTTTTCATCAGAAATTTATTAATTAAAGGAATACACATAGGCAGCCAGCACTGGGAATCAGAGAAGATCTTGGCCTGAGTGAGGCTCACTTGTCAATATTAAATGTGAAATAATAGCATAGTCAATAGTTTCTTGCATTAAAAAAATAAACCACCATGAAAAATGTCTTTTCAGTCTTGAAAATGTGCACAAGTATCTATGCTGCTTATCAAAATGAGAGATGTTTTGTTTTGCCCTGCCTTGATTCTGCTGCCTGGATATTCCAGCAGCATTTAAAATGTAGCATGAAACAAAGAGTAAAATTGCTTTTGACTGCTCAGGGCCAGAATTTAATGGTATTTTGACAGAAAGGAACTTTTCCCCACCCTAACTCATAGAGGGGATGAATGCACATACGGGGATACTTTTATTTTCCACCCACTACAAGCATCTTCAAGGGAAAGTACAAGATGGCATGGAGGATTATGGATTTTTTGTAACCTGTTGTCATTTCACTCCACTCCTTATTGCTCAGATGAAGTTTATCTGCACAGAAGACATTGATTTCAGTGTATGAAGTTGTCCGAAGGTTTAATTAATGTTATGATCAATGTACTTTATTTATTCCTGTCATTGGCTTTAAACTGTTCATGCTCCCTGTGCTTGTATTTGGGAGAGACCGGTGTAGGAATATTGCATCTGTGAAGCTTGCAATATTGTAGCCCATGTGTGTCATCTGAAAAGTTAGTTTTAGCAGTAAATACTGAGTTTTGTAAAGACCTAGTTTCAGGAACTCCATTTTCAAGTGTCCTTCTATGTATTGTGTGTACTTATGTAGAAGGGAATACATATATATATATTTCTGTATGAAATTTCTATACATACTTGTGCTGCTTTGTTTATTTGTCGTGCCTTTTCTTATTGCTTTTTCATTTCCATTTTACCCATCTATTTTGGACCTGAGTTGCTCAACACCATGAGGAGGATTTGTGGTGAATCTGATAGGTTGTGCTACTTTTCCATCTTTCCCGCCAGGGCTTAGGAAGAAACAGAATTCAAGGTCAATATTATTTTTTTTGGCAAAACCTTTCCTGGCAAAAAGAATCACTTAGGATGTTCTACAAATTTGTGTTAGTCAAAGGCAAAACTGCAGCAGGGTGGGTAAGGGGGTGGGAAAAGGTTTAACTTTACATTTCAAAATAAGATGACAATGATTTCAAGTTTGATGCATTTTATTTTCTAGAGATATCATTCAGGTTTTTTTGGACATAATTTAAAAAGCCAACCCTGAAAACATCTCCTGGGTCTGAAAGGAAGCTTGCATCTCCCTAAATCTTGGCCTGCTCCAAGTACAGATTTGCCATTTTCCGAGTCTGTTCGTGTTCCCAGATGCCATGTGTTTCTTGCTGAGAGTGTCTTTCTGAAGAGAAGGAGAACGATAGTACCTTTATTTGGCGTAAAATGTCCCTAAAGGGAGAGCATGAAGATTTCTGTATGCGCTTTCCAGGCTGACCTTGTGAAATGGTGCACTTTCACTCGTGAAAGAATAGCTGAGCGCTGTGCTGTCCAGATCATGATTTGAGCATTGAAACCATTGAAAGACAGTTGAAAAGATTTTTGGAAGAGAAAAGGAGAAAAAAACCCACAACCAACCCAACAAAACCTGACCAGTCAAATGCAGCCTGGAAACACTGCCCCAAAAAATAACTGGTTGTGTTATTGCCCCCAGATAGGCTCAGCTCACCAAAGCCTGGCCCCCAAATGCATTACATACTTTAAACACTGGTCCCCAGATGGTACGGTTAGTGGATGGTCTCATTCTCAACTTGTTTCCAAGTGCCTGGTACGTTATTAACTTGTGCTTTTGCCTACTCCCAAACCTTGGGGGTTTTACCCATAGAAAAAAATCTAAACGGGAATCGAAGGGGTGGGTTCAGGAGGGAAAAGCTGGCTGTTGAGGTCAGGCAGGCAGTCATCACGGGGACTGTGCCCACGAGCCAGCCGCCCTGCTGATGTGGGGGGTAGCAGAGTTAAAAAAAACCAGGTGGCTTCACTGTCAGTTTTTGTATCTGGGGAAGGTGTGTTTGCACGGGCGCTCTTGGCCAGGACAGGAGGCTCTGCTGCAGTGCTTGCTCCGAAAGGACCTCTGTGAGACATGCACTCCAAACCCAGGCAGTGAACCCTGCCGCGGCAAACACCCTCCATTGCGTGGCCAGTTCAGGCCTCTGTCCCTGGGAGAAGGCTGATAGTAAATCGGAGTGGAAGAAACTGCTTGAAAGAGCTCAGACAAAATGTGTGGGAATAACCACATGTGGGAAACGGCATGATACTTTGCTGGAAATGGGATGGGATTCTCCATACGGCTACTCACGTTGGGTACCTCTGGCACCATCGTGGCTGGGTGCGAGCACCGGTGCTGCGGTGCAACGATGCAAGGAGCAGCAGGCGTGGGGCATGCAGGGCTGAAGCACCACCCAAATTCTCTCCCTTGACCCCATCAGTTTTACTGCTCCCTCCTGGCTGCTTTCCTACTCCCAGCAGTTGGAGGCCTCAAAGTTTGATAGGCAGCCAGCTACCTAAATATGATGAATGTGCTTAGCAGGGGGGATGGGGAGAGCAGCGCAGCCTACTGGGAAACTGGGTTTTGTCATGCATCTGTCAACACAGAGAGGAAGCATTCAGCACTGAAATCTCCATGGGTGGTTTGTGGGGGGGTTTTTTCCCCCCTTCAGCAGTTAGATCCTATAAGCAAATTATACTTCCAAAAGGCTTACTGAAGGAAAATATTAAATGCCCTGAAACAGGTTTTAGGTGGGTATCAAGGGAGCACTGTAAACTGGCTGTCTAGTAGAGATGACTCTGCACCTAAAGGCCTTGCACATTGGTAAGAGCAACCTTCACCACCTGATTCTTGAGGCTGGGACTCTCTTGCCTTTGTCCCAAGGACCCTCCTGCTGCTGTCCCACCTGCAGAGCACTGTGGCATCTGCTCAGATCCCCATATCAGCCTGTAACAGCATCCAATGGGGGAAAAAAAACCTTAAAAAAACCCAACACAGAACCCACAGAGCCAAGCAGCTTCATGGAAGGATTAAACTTATGCAAACAGAGATCTACAAAAAACCAGGATTAATAAAATATATCCTGCCCATGCATTATGAAACACATCTGCCTGCAGAGTGAAATGCCAACTTTAATTTTTACTTTGGCTTGGGAGAACTGGCTGGGATGAAAATGAGTGCACGCACTGGTGAGCAGCCACCTGCAAATGTTTGTGCACACCTTCTTTCCCCCCTCTTTCTTTTTTTTGGGTGTCTGGCTCCAGCAGAGGGTTTGTGAAAGGGGCTGGGAGCGCACAGTTGATTTTTTTTTTTTTTTAATGCCTTGGAGATTTGAATTGAACAGTCTATAATCCAGATGGAGGCACAAAAGAATAAATGCAGCAACCGAGCCTGGTGGTCCATCTAGTCCAGACAGATTTGTTGGGTAGGGTTGTAGGAGCGATGCCCTCCCTCTTCTCCCTCCTTCCTTCCCATCAGTGGCGCAGGATGTCTTGCTAATGCTGTGTGATTGAAAAGCAGACATGAGGCTTCACAGCCCAGCTCTGTAACCAACACAGCTATTTCCAGGCCAGTGCTTTGAGTGATTCCAGAAGAAAAGTATTGTGGCAGAAACGGAATGACTGCTCCATGCAGGAAGGTTCTTCTTGGTCCGTGCCAGTGCGCGCCTTGCAGACGGAAACAGGATCCTTTCTAGCCTTCGCCGTTTGTGGTCGTCTTAATGTACTTCCACATCTTCGGTATCTGCATCTGTTACCGAGGCCTCTCCTTGAGCAATATGGTGTCACTGAGAGTTCCACGGATCGGCTCCTTCTGTACAGAAACAAACACACATCCTTCCCTCGGTTTGCATTTGTTGGTTTTTCTTTCCACTGAGACTGCAAAACTCAGGAGACAAAAGTCTATTGCCAGGGTTAGAAAGCTGCTCTGGATATGTTGCACATCAAATTTTTAAACTGGACCAGGCAAGTGCAGTGAAGTGCATGTGGTACCCACCAGCTGTGGAATTACAGCTCTTTAGTGAATCATTGCCCTGCCCCTCCTGCCGCAGATCTCCATCTATAATGGAGAAGGGGTTAAATGCTCAGTATAGCAAACAGCAGGAGGAAAATTGGGAAGATTAGAAATGAATGCTCCCACAGTCCCCCCCCCCCCCCCCGGACGTGGGTGTTGCTGTTGCTGGGGCTGTTTCTGTTGCAGCAAATGCCAGGCAGCTTCTTATGGGAGAACCTTCTGCTCGACAGAAAGCTGGGTTTTGTACTTTCAAAGTCAGTCTTCAAAACCGTATCAATGAGCAAGTAACCGAACCTTCCTGCTATAAATATTTGAACACCAGTTTGTTAATTTTTGTTACTCTCAACGTGGATTAATTGCTATTTTATTATCAACTTCAGCTTCTATTAGTTTAGGATTTACATCTTAAATGATAATATCAGACTTCATCTTGAATAAAACATTTTGTAACTCAGACGAGTTCATTAAATTCTTGAAGGTGAACTGGCAGATTAAAGGCAGCGCAAAGATCCTGATGTGGTTTACAATTACAAGAATACTCATTTGGAGTTTTATAAAACAACATTGTGCATTTCACATGGTTCAACTTCAAAGAGATTGTGATAAATACTGCTGCCTTTTGAAATGCTGCTGCTCCTTATCTCCCCTTAATAGTTAGACTTCTGCACCCATCCTCTCCCTCCTCGAAAGCTAATGAGGTGTCATTTTACATTATTAATCACACAAACAACTAAGGATGTAATGAAGTAGCCCTCTGCATGTTGCTCTTTCACCTAATTAACCTCGACTGGTGTTGGCTTTATCCCCGTGGTCCCAGCACGGGTGTTTGCAGTGGCACGCCTACCACGGCCAGCCGTGATCATCGATTGCTCTGAGCAGTGAGGCCAGAAACGAGTAGGTGAAGCTTGCCCTGCTAACTCAATTCCAGTAAGACATGTAGGAGATTTATCCAAAGGTGGATGGAAACCCATGGAAAACCTGTTTGTTGCATCGGGAAGACTCACATTATGGCTGGAGTAACACCGTTAGTGGCAGCATACCTACTATGATGTATGGGAGGCATAATCGGACCAGAGAGTACGCGCACTTATCTGACGGAAAACATGAGATTAGTTATTCTTAATTATTCACAGCTGCTGTGATTAATTATCATGTACACACAAGTTAAGGACTGTACAGCTGAGCCTCCTTTCTGGCTCAGGTCTAAAGCCTTGGTGTCTTCTACCTGCTCTGTGCAGGATCTAGTACCATGCAGCCACCCTGGGCAAGCTGAACTAGCAGAAGGCACTGGAGAGGTCTGGTGAGGACTGCAGATTTTGGGGTTACTAAGTACTGTGGGGGGGAGAAGGGGGGAACGTCTGATGTTGGAACAGACCACCTGGAGGCGTTTCTTGGCTTTATCAGGATATCAAGGCTACACCTCGAATGCTGGGTTCAGTGTTGGGCCCCTCACTCCCAGAAGGACATGGAGGGGCTGGAGCGTGTCCAGAGAAGGGCAATGGAGCTGGGGAGGGGTCTGGAGCCCAAGGCTGATGGGGAGTGTCTGGGGGAGCTGGGGGTATTCAGCCTGGAGAAGAGGAGGCTGAGGGGAGCCCTTATCGCTCCCTACAACTGCCTGACAGGAGAGGGGAGACGGGGGTGGGTTGGGCTCTGCTCCCAGGGAATGGGCGATGGGACAAGGGGAAACAGCGTCAAGTTGTGCCAGGGCAGGTTTAGGTTGGACATTGGGAAAAATTCCTTCCCCGCAAGGGCTGTCAGGCACTGGAAGGGGCTGCCCAGGGCAGGGGTCGAGTCCCCATCCCTGGGGGTATTTAAAAGCCGGGCAGATGAGGTGCTTAGGGACAGGGTTCAGGGTTTAGTGGTGGGATGGCAGGGTTAGGGGAATGGTTGGGCTTGATGATCTTAAAGGGCTTTTCCAACCCGAACAATTCTATGATTCTTTTCTATCTGGAGCCCTGGGTGCAGGAGCTGGTCTGCAGGACTTTGTTAGACACTTGCTTCTACTGTCCGTATTAGGTGGAGGACGGAGCCTCAAGAGAGCTTCTGGCTCTGCTCCTCTGCAAGCCATTATCACTGGGGCTGTGTCCCAGGGATGGGGACAGAGAGGATGGGTGAAGGCAGAAGTTTGTGTTCTGAATTTAGAGGACTAAACAAACAAACACACGTGGGAGAAAATAGCACAGGGCTTAACACAGAGAGAGGGCTCTCAGCAGTATTATTGGAGAGGTTCATTTAATCCCAAAGAGATTCAAAGGGATAACGGCACAGGAGCAGCTCTCCAGACCTCCTTATCCTCACCTGCTGGAGGTTACGTGGGCTTTTGGGCGATTGATTCATCTGCAGAGCTGGGGGGAATTGGATGATCCAGGTGACTAACAATGAGATTTAGGGCTGACTTTATTTCACTTGAGGGAGTTAAATCTGATGCTTTTATCCCCCAGGTCTTCTGTCAGAACCTGATCCAAGTTAGTGGATTTTTTCCTGTTGAGGGATGCCCAGCGACCTTACATGAAGTGGTCTTGGCAAGTCATACAAGCAGGCAGCCTGAACGAAAAAGGCAGCTGATATAGCGGGGAGGGCTGGGGTCAGCTGCCCCTGTCCAGGGGCACACGCTGCGGGAAAAGCTTTTGCTGCCACCGTGAGCGTTACGCCGGCTCAATGGCTGCACCGGAAAATCTCTCTCAAGGGCATAGTCAACCCAGCCCTACTTTGCATTTGTTTTTATGCCTTGATTTTGCCTTCAAAAAGGAAGGTCTGAGTAATACTAGCTGTTCTGAGGTTAACCATGTGTAATCGTTGCACGAGCAGACTGTCTTAACTTGGTGTTTTCTCCCAGTGCACAGGGTTGGTTGTGCTTCTCCAGTCCCAGCTCTGTATTTCTCTGGCTCAGAGGATTTTTAAAAGAAATGCAGAATATTTCTTTGTTCAGGATTTCTTGGAAAAATCTCGAGTCTTCTCCCAATGCATGCTGCAGATGCAGAAATCGGAGGCAACAATGAGCCATCCCCATTTAAAAAGACATCACTTGAGCTTTAAGCCAGCCTGGTGATTTATTTGTTTATTTTTTCCCCAGGATTTCAGGGTTTTGAAAGCCTGGGGAGCAGCTCTGAATCCTTACCAAGGTGGACAGGAGCGGGCAGTCACCAACTCCTGATGAAGGAGCGGGGAACTTGGCAGGGGGGAAGGAGCGTGAAACTGGAGGGGAGAGCAGACAGTGACTGGGAGGGTGGCAGCTGACAGTGGTGGGCAAAGGCAATGCATCCCTGACTCTGAGCTATGCCTGCCGGTTTCTCCAGTGGTGCACAGCTGAGCACGGAGCCACTGCTATGTAATCCCCGGCCAGCAGCCTGGGCTTGCGGCCACTGCTGAGCCGTCCCTTGCAAGCTGCGGCGCGAGGGCTGCTGAAGTATGCTCACATGAGGGGGGCTGCGGTGTGCCTCCCTGCAGGCTCTGAAGTTGATACTTTAATTACATTAATTAGGTGGGCATGCTTTACATCGCAATTGTGTTTTCATGGCCATTTAAAACCTGTTTAAATGTTTGCAGAGCTTTCATGGCTGTTAATTAACCACTGGATGCAAATATGTAGAAGGCGAGAATGCACACATTTTGGGTGCGCATACACACACACACACACACGTTCCTCCCCCCCCACCTCCCTGCTGTCATAGAATTGTTCAGGTTGGAAAAGCCCTTTAAGATCACCCAGCCCAAGTGTTCCCCTAACCCTGCCATCCCACCACTAAACCCTGGCCCTAAGCACCACATCTGCCTGGCTTTTAAATACCCCCAGGGATGGGGACTCAACCCCTGCCCTGGGCAGCCCCTTCCAGTGCTTGGCAATGCCATCCTACAAGACCCAACGATGTCCCTGCTGACAAATGGTGATTGCAGTGCCTGCCCGAAGGAGCTTATTCCCATGGGCTGCTGGCGATGGGGGGGTCTTGCATTTGGGGAATGTGGTGCTGTAGTCCACCAAGACACCCAGTGAAATCTGGATTTAAGCATATTTTTGCTCAAGATTTCCAAACTGTGCTGGGAATCAAGGCATAGTGAGGTTAATTGGCAGTGTGTGTGTGTGTGTGTGTGTGTGTGTGGTTCATGATAAGTGGAGAGTTTGATTGGGCAGGGGGAGTGATTTTTAACTGAAAAGGCAAGGGCCAAAAGTTGTTTCTGGTACAGGAACCAAGCTAATCCAAATTCAGAGCAGTTCACACTGAGATCTGGTGCCAGTTTGGAGATAGTTTTAGCTGTCCTTCACAGAGAGAAAACAGAATTAGTGTTGCCTTGGGTGAGACCACCTGCATCTCCCTGGGGTGGTTTGGGTATCCTGCAGTGCATCATTCTGGGACTTTACAAGAAAAAAAAAATACACTTGTGGAAATAAAATGTCTGTGGTATCTTGGGATGTTTCATCAAAACAGAAAGTGTTCCTGGATTTTACATAGGGAACAATGGATGCTCTCCAAGTCAGGTGGACCCACCAGCCCTCCTTGAAGGGGTGGGTGCCAGACGTTGCCAACACCGCTCCATGCTCCTTTCACTTTTGAAGTTAAACTTTATGGGAAAATTAACACAAAACATATTCTGATCACAGCAACTGATTTTAGGGCTTACAGCCTAATTATATCAATGACCAATGTAGTCTTCCACTACTCATTTCAATTGGGCCCGCCAGAATTATATACTGTGGGTTTTTGTGAAAATAGTGTCTCTTCTGCTTCCTTTGATCACTTCTGGCTGCTTTGCACAGTCTGTCAGGTGGTTGCAGAAAGCTGCAGGGTTTTAGTAATGTAGCAGGAACAGGCAGTGCTGGATGTAGCTCTCCGTCAATGCCATGAGGTTACAAACAGGACAGGGAAATCAGTGCAGAGGTTTTTCATGGCTGAACATTTCCAGGCTTTTAACTTGTAACCTAGTGGTGCAGAGCACGTTGTGTGGGCAGGGGTCAGGGCTGTATGTGGGCATGTTACCTGATTTTTTGCTCCCTAAGAATATTATTTGGTAAGCATCTTTGGGGAAAGGGCACCTTGCAGTTGGCTGTGAATTCCCATATGTGCCTAAAGCTAGACAGGTACTGCTGGTGTTTGGGTTTTGGGGTTTTTTTTCCTTCTTCCAAACTGAAACATTAGAGGGAAAAAAGATTCAGGTTAAAGAAAACCAGAAAATGATCCTCTTCCTTTCAGTGATTAAAACCTAAAGAGCTGCCACTGGCTTCCGAAAAGCATTTTTTTATCACCCCCAAGTGTTCTGTGTCCCCTTAATAAGAAATTTTATCTTATTTTGGAGTGTTCCTCTTTTTAATTTGAAAATATCAACAAAACACAAAAAGGAAGACATTTCCACTTGAAAACGTTGGCCTGAAAAGGTTTAGTTTCAAACACTTTCTCTTGTTTTGCCAATGCAATGCAAATCCAAGTGGCGCTGATCCTTTCGAAAACCTGACTTTTATTGAAGTGGGCATATATATAGCTGGGCAACCCCTCCATTGCTCACTCCCGCCTGTAATGCCACAGCAGGATGGGTGGCTGAATTGGTCCTCTCTGATGTGGTGCTTTTGGTCCACTCAGCCAGGCTCCTGCGGCAGGGACAGATGGGGAACACGTGTTTCCATGTCCTCCAGTGTTGCCTGCTTGCAGCTGCTCAGGGCTATTTGCAATGAAAAACACCAAAGCTGATGCCAAAGCTGTGTCAGGGCACCCAGGACGCATCCTATCCCCTCCAAGCTTGCAGGGCATTTACTACCTGAGCACTTTTCTGAGTGTCCCCTGCTTTCCCCAGACCCCTTCCTCCTCTCCTCCTTCTCTTCCAGCTTTCTCAGACTCCTTCCAGCCAGTGCACCGTAGATTTGCACTCCCTTTTGGGCAGGCAGTGGTAGCAGAAGCCAATGAAGCTCAAACATATTTGCTGCTACCTGAAGGGAAGTCACAGGCCCGTCCTCTGGCCTCCCTTTGCTATGGCTCTGTGCAAGCTTATACAAAAATCTGCCGGGGATCTATGCTTGAGAAATCACTCTCTCCTGCATTACTGAGCCAAATTTGGAAGACATCTGAATTTTGCCTGATGCAGATCTTTTTAGGCTCCATTGACATTTTCTTAAACCAATGTTACGCTTGTGGAAGAGCATTTTTGTCCATCTGATTCCCACAACAAGGAACAGGGAAAGACGTACAAAATGATGCAAGTTGAGGACTCATTCATCTTCCCATGAGCATCTTCCCTACCTTTGCTCCTTCCTTGACGGGTTTGTTCAGAGGGTTTTGTCTCAGGTGCTTGTGGCAGCAGGTGAAAAGAGACCGTGTCCAAATAAGAGCGTCAAGACGTTCTATGGGCATGCGTTGCTCAACTCATGTAATGCCCCGTTGCCGTACCTGGCACCCAAGCTGGCTCCCCAGTACCCTGGAGCGCAGATGGATTTGTTCTGCTTTGGCAAGGGGCAGAGGAGCAGGTAGAGCCAGGGTGGCACGTTGCCACCTCGGGCACCGCCTCAGCTCCCCTCTGTCCTCTCCGCTGCAGGCACTGGATGTCATGCTGGGCCCCAAACAGTCTGCTTATAAAATAACAAAGTTTAATCTTCCTTTTCTTCATCTTCTTTTGACTTTCAGTATAAATTACCTCATCTGAGGTGTCACCAGAAATTGATTTGTTATGCTAAATACTTGCCAAATAAATAATGAGCTCCCAAATTAGTCTATGTGCAATAAGACAAGGAGTGAATTATTTCTAGTGATTCCTTTTATCATGCAAGGATTAAATTATTTCACTGTTCCGATTCCCAGGGCCGGGTTGTCTCCGAAAAATGTGCTAGTGATGCTTTAAAAACACCAAGCCCCCCTCTGTGCTCTTTTATGATATTAAATGTCACCACTTCCCTCATTTTATCACATTATTACAACCTTTTTTTTGCCTGGAAGGAATCAAATTAATGAAAACTGAAAGAATCCAAGGTGTCTGCCCATTCATCTCTCATAAAATCATCTTCCACATTACAGAACAAGTTCTGAGGTAATGCCACAAGGCGAAAGACCAAACCAATTTAAATAAGGCTGATTATAGCCTTTAAAAAAAAAAAAAATCAACCCAAACCTGAACAACATTGATGCCCATTTTAAGGTACTGATAAAGAGGCCAGAAAATTTATTTGGCAGAAATGCTTTCTTTTGTTTGCTCTGCTAAGGTAGAGCAGACCTGTTGCTCGGTTATAAAGCCCCGTATTTTCTCATCTCATTTTATGGGCAGGTTCTGGAGGTTGGTTTTGGATAGCCATCCTCCCGTTGGTAACATATTCCTACCATAGCACTTGCAATCATGGAGCAGAGGACATTGGTAATGGGGTATGAAACTCCACTCCTGGGCCAGCAGTGTCTGAAATCTCTTCCATATTGCCTGCCAGATGTGCAGAGGGCCTCTGTGAAATGAGCCAGGGACACCAAAAGCAGGGTCGTACCTGGCTGTGTTGGCAGAAGAGCCAACAAGCGAATGAGCTGCAGAGCCTGGTCATTAATGTGGTGGGTGGAAGTGTAGCTGCCTTCAAGTCAGCGCTTCACCTTGCTGCTCCTGTACCCAAAAGACTTGGATGTGGTTGGCCTTGAGGACTACAGGAAGAACTATGGCTCTTGCTCTCGCATGCGTCTTCTGAAACAGATCAGATGAGAACAGGTTGCCAACCATTACCAACACTCAGCGTGACACCTTCAGGGATATGAATTCAGGTCTTCAGATCTTCCTCCTGGTGTCCCTCATTGCTGGACCACAGCTTCTGTCTCTCTGAACCAGCAAGCAGTCTAGACTGTCTCTCTTTGCAAGCAAAGAGGACTTCTCCACAGCCACCAGCACTCCACTTTTCAGCACAAAGCCTGGGAGATGCAGTCCCAGCAGCTAAAACTCAGCCTGGAGGCTTGAGAGGTGCAAGGTACTTTGGAGGATGGGTCAGAAGACCCAGTTATGATTGCTGCACTAAATTACCAGTTGCTCTTCATTGACTGTAAAAAGTCCTGGTGGGACTCTCTTCCTGGACTGAAGCAACTTCTGCAAATGTCCAATGGAGAAAAGAGAGACCAAAAACTGAGGAAGTTGGAAAGCTTGGAAGAAGCCCTTGTTCTAAAAGAAGGAGAAAAATCGTCACCAGGGGCCAAGTATGCCTGGTTACTTTTGATGCAGATTTCTCTGCTGTAAATGGAGACGATATTAGGATTGCATTAGACAGAAAATATCACTTTTCAATAAAGTAGGGTGTGTCCACTAATGCTTGAAGATGCTTGTTATTATTTATTGATATATAAGATATAAGGAATATATACTGTAGTTGGTTAATGTAACAAAAGAGTTTCCTATTGTACTAATGTCACCTTGCTAAAGCTCTTGTCATTATTTTTTCCCCTGTAATGTCTTGCTACTGAAGGTAATTCAGCACAGATACTCGGTTCAGTATTGCCTTCATGCCATTCACTGAGATTACCTGACTTGTGGGTGACTTGGACTATGAATTGCAATTCAAGACACTTAAAACAAAGTACTGCTGCACAGAGAGTGCCTCAGTGACTGTGGATTAGGTGCTTGAATTCTTTAGCCCCTGGGTCTCAGGTCGAATGCCCTGTGCCTGGAGCGCAGTCAGAGCCTGCTGTAGAGCTGGGTCCATGTTTGTTCCCAACTGGCTGCTCCTACAGGGGGTCTTGCCTCTGTGAGAAGCATTTCCCCACTGCTCCACAAAACAGAATGTCTAGGAAGTTACCAAAATTGAGCAATTTTGAACAAGCATCTTCCAGAACCCTGGAGCCTTCTAGGGAGTGCTCTGCAAGCTAGAGAGCGCCATGGCTGGGACTGGCTGAAGCATTGCAAAGAGGTAGCTGTAGCAAAATGTTTAAATTTCTTAGCCTGCAGTCCTCATGTGTAGCCAGAAATATCTTTGATATAAGATTGGGAAGTAAATTGGATGGCAACTTGCTTCCCGTTTCATTCCTCTTGCTATAAGCCAATGATCAGGTACTTTCCAGCCTTGTATGCAGTATTGCTGTAAAGTAATTGCCACTTAAATCTTTCCGTGGAATTGACAGTCAAACTGCTGTGGGCACGCCCCTTAGATTATAAGATTTCCCCTTTGGAATGAGCTCCACTGCTAAATCTGCAAAGCTATTCACTATTCATAAATGAACTGTGGGGGACACTTGATGCGCCGAGCATTTGCAGCATGGATGACCACCTAGTGGGATGGTGCAACCACCTCCACTCAGCACAGCCTGGTGCAGAATCAGTCCTGAGGGTGGCTTAAGGAGAAAGTGTAACTGTGGGTGCCTGGGCTGTGATTGCAGACCCCTCCCAGAAGACATGCAGTGGGAACAATGTGTGTGATAACTCGTAGGTGGCTTGAAGGTTCAGCCACCCACTGTGCGCGTGGGACTGGGGCTGTGGCATTGCAGAGCTGGAGAATGCATCCTGTGTGTCAGGACACCACATGCAAGCTCCTGGTGTCTTACATATTCACCTCGCCTGGACCTGTGCTTGGATTGAATGGTGTCTCCAGCCAGCGGGTACCATAGCACAGGCGAGGCTGCAGCAGCTGTGCCGTCTCCTTACCCGAGCAGGGAAATGGTGTGTTCAGGCCTCGCTGCTCCCATAGCCTGTTCTGCCAGCTGTGGTCCAGCCAGCCCGTGTCTCCAGGAACGAGGCGTCTGGATGTTTAAAAAGCATGAAAATTACTATAGCCACTTGGCTACTTCAGGCCATCATGCATTTCGCATACTTTTTAACTGCTTCCTGCCTTTTAATTTTTTTTTATCGCCACAATTTCTTTTTTTCGCCACAAATGAAAACGTTTGGTTTACACATTTATTTATTTCTTTCAGGTTTTTTAAAGGAAAAGCTTTCTTAAAGTTGGATTTCAGTAGCCCTGGTCAGGTCGGCATTCCCTTGCAAGAAACGAGGTAACGCCCTCCAAGCATCTCGATGCAGACTGGCAAACTTTATAGAGGCCTGGACCTGTTTGTGTGGGTCTGCCCGGGATGTTTTCCCCTGGCAAAGCCCTGCTCTGCTGCTGTTTCTGTGGTGCAGACACCTGGTACGCACAGGGCAGAGATGCTGTAGAAAGTTGGAGGTGTTTTAGAGACGGAGGGTGGCAGTTGCTGCTGCACACGATTCAGCTTCCCATTGCTAAATGGGTGCTGGCGTTAGAGTAGGGCTGGATTAGAGGATGGATGGCTGTGGTGGAGGATAGGGGCAAATGAAGGGCAGGTGGGAATGGGGATGGAGGTGGGTGAGAGGCAGCCTTTGCCATTGTGTGGTGATGCTGCCAGAGCCCCAGGGTGGTCCTGGGCTTCAAGCACTTGCCTGGGGCTGCACCAGCACAGGAGCTTGTCCCACTTCTTACACAGCAGCTGGTTGCCCCATGTTGGAAGGTGACAGCACTGCCCTCTCTCTTAAGGCTAATTTTAGTAATAGTGGTGAATTGCTTAGTTACCATGGTGATGAGGGCCCTGGGAAAAGCCATCCCTGAGCAAACACTCTCTCTTCTGCCAGTGGGATTTTGTGAAAAACTAGTGGCCGGAGCGACAGGATGGGGCTAGACTGCATGTTTGGAGTAATCCACTGTGCTGGCCTTCATCAGGTGACACCCTGGGTGGGCTTGGAAAGCTTTAGGCAAGTGCTGATGGTCAGAGATGGAGCAGACAAGGGTGGCTGCTGCCCTGCCGAAACACAGGCCCTGGGGACCTGCTGGGTCCTTGCTTGCTCTCGGACCTGACCCTTCAGTGCAAGCAGCAATGACTCCCTCTCTCGCACTTTGTGATTTGCTTTGAATGTCCCAGACTGCTTCAGAAGGTAACACCTAACAGTGTGAAGTACAGTAATGAAATAAATTTCATTCTACTTCTGTTGTGAAGTGAGACAGGACTGAGGCAGAGAAATGGGGGAGAGAGGAATAACTGCAAGAGGGAGGAAAACAGAGGCTTCCCGCTGTGCTCAGTCTACACAGGGTCATCTTGAATACAGCAAGCAATGAAGAGATTTCCCAAACTAAATGTATTAAATCCCCCACCACCGCTTCCAGTTTTAATGGGCAGGAGGTGACCTGAGAAGGCCTGCTTGCTGGGCTTTTGGGAGGGCTTACCAGTGCTCTCAGGAAGGTGCACGCTGCTGGAGAGGGTGCAGAAAGGATGTGTAGGAGTTACACGGAGTTAATGTCTTAGAATTTTTTTTTTTTTTAAACCACGATTATGAGCTGTTGATGTGAAAGTGCCAACAGTACATTGAATACTGCACAACATTATCCAACACCGTCTTAAGACATGGCTGAACTCCTCCGTGCTGTAGGCAGAGAAATACATGTAGTCAAGATGCTTTTGAACTGTGGCTGCCATCTTCTTCCTGTCACCCTCTGAAGTTTCTAGGAATGGTGCAGGTGGAAATAACTGATTTTGCTGCTTATAATAGGGAACAAAAATATGGAGAAATGGCTTCCTATGCCCATGGGTTGGGGATGAGGCAGCTAGCATTTCTGGCATGAACTGCGTCTTCTAACCACAATTGCTTTTCTCCTTAAACAGAAATTTTGAGGGGTCAATTGTGTCAGTAGTAGCTGGGAAAAGGGGAAGTGTTGGTTGGAACTCCAGGCAAAGAAAGCGTGGGAGAAGGACACAGGTATTTATTTCAGGGGGGATAAAGCCACCAGTACTCATCACCCTTATCTTTGCAGTAGCACAAGTGCTTTTACTTTCCCAGGTTTTCAGCAAAGACCCAGCATCCACTGAAAAGCCTTTGAAGCAAGCCTGTGCTCCCTGAATATCAAATTCATCCCAGTTAGTCGTTACAAATTAGTTTCGTAAAATAGTAAAGACCTGCATTGTCACCAGAAGTTCAAACACTTTCCCTGTGGGTTTGTTGTGGTTTGTCTGGGGTTTTTTTCTACTTTCTTCTCTAAAATTATCGATCATTTTTTGACTATTTCTGAGGGTCTGGGTTCAAGCCAGTGTGGTATGTTGAAATATCCCAGAGAAGCAAACAAGGAAGAAAACAAATAGCAAGTTTGGAAATAGAACCAGGCAGGGTTATGAGAACTGCAAGTAGGAGCGTTTTGAATAACGATGCATCTATATTTGTGCCCCATGCACGTTTATATGCTTGCTGAGTTTTTATGAAAATGATAAGTTTGCTGCAAATTATGGATAATGGTGAAAATGTACCTGCTGTCACAAAGGCAACATTCTGCTTGGGAAGGGAACACATTCTCCTTCCAGAGTTATCTTACTGTAGGCTGAAAATATGTGAGAAAGTTGTACCAATTCATAATGACCATGGATATTAGGCAAAGGGCAAGAACTTCAGTACCACAGAACACGTTTACTAAGCGTTCAGCCCAGGACAGAAATTTCTACGTGTAACCTTATAATGCAGCACTTAAACCGGGTTTCTGACTAATTAGCGCTGTCAGAACAGTGTAATGGGGCTAGAGCATAGCAGGGAGATAAATGTAGGTGCATGCAGGGCTGTTTCTCTTTCAGTAGTATAGGCTTAAAATATCAAGATCTTGAAGCTAAATGATAATGGCCAATATCCACAGCTGAAAGCTGTTCCACGTGCAGCTAATGTGCAAAGCTTTTTGGAAAACTCAGCCCAAAGTCTAATGGCAAATGATTTGAGTCCTTTCAAAAGGATTAATGGACTGTTAATGTGCAGGCCACAGTGCAGCCATCATGAGAAGGGCTTTCCAAAAGGAAAAGACCAGTTTCAAAAGCACCAGCCCATCACTACATTTTTTTCCAGGCTGCTCAGATATTGCTCCCATTCCGTATCGCTCCCCTCATTACTCTGGGACAAGGTGTGGTGGGCTGCTCTAGTTCTCCTGCCAAGAGAAAAACTTTTCCTTAGTCCGTTTTTGCTTCAGACACCGAGCCAAGCTCTCCTGTCCTCCCTTCCTCTGTGTCGCTGCCTTTGCTTTCCATTCATCAATATTTATCTCTTGCCTTCCATCTTTTAGTAGCAGGGATGCACTGTGAAAAATGACTTTGGCTCAGTGGTCTATTGTCAAGCCTGCCTGGTGAAACATATTACGGATAGGAGCGAATAAAGCTAAGAGCAGGACTAAGGTGGATCTGCCTCGATTTATTTCTCTCTTCTGTATCTTGCTTTCTATTTCTTCTGTACCACAACTGCCTGAATCCAGCCAATTTTTAATGGGTAGACATCAGTGAGCCAGAGTTGCTCCATGAATCAGAGGGAGCTGAAATTCTGCAACACCAAAGACCATTTTCAGAAGCAATTTTGTGGGCCATTTTTTTTCTTCTAATTAAAAGTAGTGTTTAGACATATTTCTGCATGTAGCTTGCCTAAGACACATTGCCAGGCCCCAGATGTGGGGCCAGGCCTGTGCAACCCACCGTTCTCAGCTGTCCCCTGCACAGGCTGGGCAAAAATGTAAAGGAAAACTGTCACCTCTTGATTCTGCCTTCCTTTCTAGGGAGATTCTGATGTGGCCCTGTATTGAACAGCCCTGAAGAGCCCGTGTTCTTGAAAATTACAGCTCTTAACTCTATTTTGTCTTCCTGCACAGTGGTTTGGGACAGGAAATACAAATATTTTTATGCTGCTAAAATGAGAGGGAGCATCAGAAAGTTATCAACTGTATTCAGAAGCTGGTCAGGCTGCTCCTTTATGCCTTAGAGAAGGATACCTGGAGAGCACAATTTTCTAATTTTACATCACGTGTGAGGAAAAGATTGGTCCCCTTCTGAAAAGAAATGGGACCTCACATTTTAAGCACCATTATCTGTGTTTGCCACAGCATCTTCGTGTCTCAGCATTGGCCATGACTGGGGGACACGGGCAGATGGAATGCGGAGGTCAGCCGTGGGGGAGGGCTCACTGATGCTCTCATTAAATAGCACACACAAATTGTAGTGATTTGAAAAGACCAGCAAAACTGGCTATTAGAGTCACTGGTATGGACCTGCAAAGCAGCCGCATATGGACAAAACCTTCTGCGTCACCAGTGCCTGGAGTTCACACAACTCTATTCTTCAGCACAGATGCAATGAAAGGTTCGAGCTATTTTCATGTGGCAGCAAATTGGGGGCATTTACTGCATGAACCACAATAACTGGCTCCCATTACTCAGTTTATGGGGTGAACTTCTGCACACTCATTCAAATTCATCTGCTTGGCAAATTGGGAGCATTCACTGGTTCATGAATCTCCAGATATGTGAATGCGACCAGCTGGGGATGTCTGTGGGCGCAGGCTCTTTTCTATTTTAGCTGCAGACTTTAGTTTAGTAAAGCATGAACAGAGCCACGATACCAGTCGCTAGTGTAGAGTCATAAATTGTTTCTCAGAACGCCTCTGGAAACAGGGCATGCCAAATTGCTTTACAGTGTATTTGTGATAACAGCGCTGAAGACAATGCCATTTAAACACAATTTCCCACTAACGTAGGAAAGGGGTAAGGGGATACATAAAACAAATAATTAACGCCTCCTGGATGAATCCAGTTCCGTGCACAGAAGGACAACAGGGAAGTAAATAGTGGAATAGGAGGGGCTGGCTTTTCCTAGCAATTAATCTTTCCTTAAAGAGGAAATTAAGCTTTACAAAATTACATTAAACTGAGTGCCAACTAATTTCAACGGGGTTTTGTGGTGGTTTGACCCTGGCTGGATGCCAGGGGCCCACCAAAGCTGCCCCATCACTCCCCTCTTTAACCAGTTAGGAGAGAGAAAAGTAAATCAAAGGGCTTGTGGGTGCAGATAAGGACAGGGAGAGATCATTCACCAGTTACCATCACGGGCAAAACAGATTCAACTTGATAAAATTAATTTAATTTATTACCAATCAAAATCAGAGTAGGAAAGGATAAAATCTGCTGAGTCTTAAAACACCACCACCCCCCTTCTTCCTGGGCTCAACTTCACTCCCAGTTTTCCTCTACCCACTCCCCCCCAGCGGCACAGGGGGATGGGAATGGGGGTTGGGGTCAGTTCATCGCATGTTGTCTCTGCCGCTTCTTCTTCCTCGGGAGAGGACTCTTCCCCTGCTCCAGCGTGGGGTCCCTCTCACAGCAGACAGTCCTCCACAAAATTCTCCAACATGAGCCCTTCCCATGGGCTACAGTTCTTCACGCACTGCTCCAGCATGGGTCCATAATTTCCACAGGGTGCAGTCCCTCAGGAGCAGACTGCTCCAGCGTTGGGTCCCCTGCAGGGTCACAAGTTCTGCCAGCAAACCTGCTTCGGTGTGGGCTCCTCCCCCACTGGTCCACAAAGTCTTGCCAGGAACCTGATCTGGCGCAGGCTTCCCACGGGGTCACAGCCTCCTTCCTTCAGGCATCCACCCGCTGCAGGTGGAGTCCTCCAAGGGCTACAGGTGGAGATCTGCTCCCCCATGGGCCTCCATGGGCTGCAGGGGGACAGCCTGCCTCACCAGGGTCTTCACCACGGGCTGTAGGGGAATCTCTGCTTCGGCGCCTGGACCCCCTCCTGCCCCTCCTTCTTCACTGACCTTGGTGTCTGCAGGGCTGTTTTCTCTCGCATCCTCTCACTTCTCTCTCCGGCTACTGAGCCACAGCTGGTTTTTTTCCTTCTTAAATATGTTATCACAGAGGCGCTTCCACCATCACTGATTGGCTTGGCTTTGGCCAGCAGTGGACACAAGGAAAACTCCTGGCAACTTCTCACAGAAGCCAGCCCTGTAGCCCCCCCACTACCAAGACCTTGCTACGTAAATCCAATACAGGTTTGAATTGATTTCTGGCAAGTAGCGCTGATGAAAATGGCCAAGGGAAGTCCATCGAGACGGATGTCTTTACAACCACTATAGCTGACCAGAGATGGGAATTTCTTCCCTGAAATAACTTAAAAGATATGTATATGGTAAAATGGAAGGAAAACTGCTGTCTTCTAAGGAGGGAGAAACCTTTTGTTAGGTTGTTCATACAAATACTAAACTAGGCATTTCATTTTTTACTTCTTAAAACTTTTTCTTGTGGCTCCCCAACTTCCCTGGAGCCCTGGCTCTTGGTGAGGGGAGCCAGGGTTTCTGGCCTCCTGCTTAGCCTAGAAGCTCTGATAGATCCAGCTCTGGTAGATCCAATGCTGGACAGACTGGGAGTCTGGACCCAGACTTTGGTGTTTGGAGCCAGGTCTCCCAGGGCCCACAGGCTTCCAGTGGTCAGCATGGTCTGCCAAGGAGATGGAAACCTGTAAGTCCTGGAAAATACAGCTGCTGAGGTGCTCTGTTACAGGGGAGTCTGCGCTCCCCTCCAGCTTACCGCAACTGAAAACGCAGCAGTTTTCCACCAGAATTTCATCACCATCTGCATGTTCCTGCAATGTGTTTCAGTGCTGAAGAATTTGCCTTTTCACTGAAGACGTGGTCTGTTGGAAAATTCCCAGCTAGCTCTAAAGTTTTCAAATTCTGTACACCACAAGCAACAGTATGGAGCTTCCTCAGTGAACTCCTTCCATGGCACGTGGCTTCATCACAGCCACTGGAGTTTGGTGTGGACTGAATTGTGCAGACAGGTCCTGGACTGGCACCTTCTGTCCAACATAGACCAACAAACGTCCAAAACCAGAGAATTTTGAACCTTACTGGCTCCTGTGGATTTAGAAGTGGTGGAGCATGAACTGTTGAGTAAAGACAAGGTGTTTAAACTGCTGTTCCTTAATAAGGTCCATCCTTCCAAACAGTCACAGAATGGTTATTAAGGAAGTATTTTATTCCCACAAAAGCAACAAGACACACATTTAATACTCTTTCTTATCAATATCATATCTTATAACAGGCAAATCCTGACAGCTTATTATCAAACTCACAACCCCTTTGCCTTAGTAGAAACAAGATAAGTGAGAGAGATCAGAGATGACTTCTCAGAACAGCTCACCCTTTAGGAAAACCCTTTTTTGAATTCCTGAATGATTTACATCACATATGTATTTGTAAATTACTCATTTGCTATGTACCACATTTGTATTTAATAACTCTTCTTCCTTTGGTTAACATTGTACCCATAGCCCTCCCTGTCATACAGTATCACCAGAAACGTGGTGTTGCCAAGCATTAGCATTGCAAATACCTTGGAAAACCCAGTCTCGCTTCACTGGAGTCTTATAAGGAGATTTGCCCTACAAATCCGTATTACACTGCACATTCAACATGTTAATACTCTCTAAGGCTAATTGTTCTTCCTCTGTTAGTGGGAACAATATGCCCAGTCTTACGTTAAAGATGAAGCAGACCATACTTATTTAACTCTTATGCCCAGTGTCCTGTAATATTTTTATCTTTGATGGAAATTAAGAGACATACAGTCCTTGAGTTAGGTCATGAACGGAGCACATCTATGTGAAGTACCACTTGTCTTGCAGCAGAGACGTGGCCAGCTGAGCGTGCAGCCCTTCCCCAGGCTGGCTCTGGCTGGAGTTCTGTGGACATGAAGAAACCTCCCCACTCTCCAGTAGGAAAATCTGCACAGCCCTGAATCAGCCAGGCAGAGCGTGATCACAGCAGGGATTACAGTATCAGCTTCTCTTGTCTCATGGCAATGACTTATCTTTTCCCTTCTGTAATAAATGCTTTTCCTCATCCTGGGCTGATGGCTTAACCTTTCTCCTGGGATGCCCCACATGGAAGACTGGGAGGGTTGGTCCTCGACCATTCGTCTTCTATGACTGGGATTGACCTTCCAGTTCAGTAGTGGGATAAGAAAGGAGTATCAAGGACCTTGACTTGTGTTCCTTGTGGTTTAACACCACTTGGGCTGTGAAGAAGCAGAGCTCCTTTGCATGCATCTGTGTCCCAAGTCAGAGTTTTCACGTGAGATCTCCTGGTCCTGCTGACAGCCTTGGCAGTGGGGCAGCACTACTTCAAACTGGGAGAGTGATGACATCTGTGTATGTTCAGCAGCTATTGGTATAACATAGTTAACAGGGCAAAGCAAGCCAGAAAGAGAGCTCCCCGTGGCCCTTCAAACCTCAGACCTGCTGCACATGTCTGCCCTTTTGCTAAATAAATGCAGTTAATAAGCACACAAAGAATGAGAGAATTTCCTGGCATTGGTGAGGGCTGCTATTTGCGATGCTGCTCTGGGAATTAGTGGTCCAGGCATGATAGAAAACCTGTCAGCTGCCTTTCTGCTGCTGATCGGGGGCAGCTGAGGATGTCCCCAGCTTCCAGGCAAAGCAAAGAGGAGAGGAAGAGGAGCGGGGAAAAAAAGAAGAAGAGATGGAAAAAAGATATGTAATACCACTATTAGGAGATACTGACCCTGGAAACCTGCCCCTGGCATATCGTGGAGGACCTGAGGGAGTGCTTGCTGAGAAGAAGGCTCCTAAAGCCCATTGGCATGACCACAACGTCGTTGTGGCACCCAGGTGTGATGCTGCCTCCTGGTACCTGAGGCAGCCACAATGAGCTAGTATCATTTGGGTTGTCCCCATGTATGCTCAAGCAAATCCCACCCTTAAAACAAATGACCTGGAGTAGCTGCTTGAACCCGGTTGGTGCCAGCTCCTTCCAGGCATCCTTGCCCAGGGCTTGAACCCCACCAGCCGCCCGGCTGTCCCTGGCCACTGCTGCTGTCCTCACAGCCTGGGAAAGCACACATTGCTGCTGGACTTCTGCACAGTCTGAGGGTTTTAGGTTTACAGGCATTGGGAAAAGCATCACGTTGGATTGTCCTCACCAGCCACTTGCATTTGCTGTTAATTCTGTGGAAGAAATGCTCCCTCCTGCCTCACCCAGCCTCGGATCCCTGTGTAGAAAAATGGCTTTCTCCAGCGCGTTTGTTATATGCAGCTGCGTGAGACTCTCAGCCTGTTCAATTAAAGAGCCCGTTTTCCCATTAACTGTCTCCTTAGACAAATGTGAAGTGTATTTAATGTTCACTCAGGATGAAGCCAACATGTTTCTCCTGCTGTTTTACACTTTCTTCTTAGTAGGGATTTGTTGTCTCTGACTGTTCAAATACCTTCAAGTCCCCCAGCATTTACCATAAGGAAAAGGTAACAAGTGTGGTGACAAAGAGTGAGTGCCAGATGAGCCTGGGAAAATGGATTGCTTTAATAGATGTTACCGAGGCCCTTTTGCACCCTGCCTGACGCTGAGCAACCACCCCATCCATCACACTCCCTCTGGCTGAGCAGCAGCACGCCAGCCAAGCTTTAACAGACCTTTTCTCCCCTCTTCCTATTAGGCAAAGTGCTGGACTGGATCCCTCACCTTTCCTGACGTTCTGAGGAGAGGCAGTTGAGAAAGGGGCAAATAAGCAACAGTTCTTCTCCATCAGCTCAGTGTTTTTTATTAACAGGGCCTGAGAATCAGGTTCTTCCCATCACTGGTACCTGGCCATATATTAACGGTAATTACTGATGAAGTATTCTCTGAGCCTTTATTTTCCTTTTTTCCTTTATTTCTTCAGCACTGTTTTTCTATTAATCAAGTAGCTGAGAAAATTGATGTAGATTCTCACCTGTATGAAAATACTTTGCCAGAAATATGAGGCTCACATTGGGCTGATGTATGAATCCTTCTCTCCTGGATAGCAATAATCACTCTCTGTCATTTTTCAAGCTGCAGTTCAGCACTTCTGCATTTGCCACTTGCTACCTTTCAGCAAGTTTGGTGTTGGCCCCAAAATGGGGCAAGGGAAGGGAGGGAGGAGGACGGAGCTGCTCTGGGTCTGATCCTGGTCTTACCTACATTGTAAAGATGTACAATGAATAACTTGGCATCAGTACTCTCAAGCAAAAGCAGCCTCAGACTCCACAGCAGCTCTGGCCCTTGATTTCTCATCTTCTTCCTAAACCAGCCTTGTCTAAAGAGCAGAGATGACAGTGTGTTCATGTGGGACCAGTCTGGCTTGGTGTGACTGCCCAGGCTTGATGGGACCAGCCTGGCTCCTCTTGGAGCCCAAGGCTGCTGGGGAGCATCTGGGGGAGCTGGGGGTGTTCAGCCTGGAGAAGAGGAGGCTGAGGGGAGCCCTTATCGCTCCCTACAACTGCCTGACAGGAGGGGGGAGCCATGGGGGGTCGGTCTCTGCTCCCAGGGAACAGGTGATGGGACAAGGGGAAACGGCCTCAAGTTGTGCCAGGGCAGGTTTAGGTTGGACATTGGGGAAAATTCCTTCCCCAAAAGGGCTGTCAAATACTGGAAGGGGCTGCCCAGAGCAGGAGTCGAGTCCCCACCCCTGGGGGTATTTAAAAGCTGGGCAGACAAGGTGCTTAGGGACATGGTTTAGTGGTGGGATGGCAGGGTTAGGGGAACGGTTGGGCTTGATGAACTTAAAGGTCTTTTCTGACCTAAAGGATTCCGTCATTCTATGATTCTTCTTAAGCTCTGGGTGCAAAGGAGCAGCTGTTCCTCTTGGCCAGGATGGAGGCTCCTGGGTGCTTTGCATTAGCAGTAAATAAAGAACAAGTGAATTGCAAGCAGCTGGTGTGATGTGAAGTGCTCCAGTCTTTGCCCCTTTCTGGCCTGAAGGTAGCCATCCTGCCCTTGGAGCCTTGCAAGCATGAGGACACACACACACCCCCCGCCCCCGCTGTGCTGACATTTCCCCTACAGAGCCCCTTTGCTGGGGGCTGAGGTGGCATTGGACTGACATGAGAGGGACCCTGAGAGCACTCAGGTGATATGTGCTCTGAGATCAGGCCCCAGCTCTTCAGTACAATAAGTCCTGATTTATCCCTGTGGATAAATATCTTCAGCTCAGGAGGACTCCATCACTGTCAAGAGTGAGGCACTTCCCCAACAAGTGGCAATAAAAACCTTTATAGCACTTGCTCGGCATGACAAATCCTCTTCATCCTGCTTCAGTGGTGGCTTTATTGCCTCTTCCCTGGCGGGGGGGGGGGGGGCTGTACGAGTCAGCCCGATCATACTGTTGGGGCTGCTGTGGATGAAGCGTTGATGTCCTCGTCCTGGGCTATGGCCACAAGGCACGTCTCTGGTGTGTTATGCAGTTCCAGCATAAGCACTACCCAGTCCCTCTTGGTCCATAGATCCAGATATTGTGAAGATCTGGCTCTAAGCAGTTCTGGTTTGAACTGGAATGGAAATAAATCTGATGATAACAATCAAGGGGGTGCCTTAAGGACAGACCATTTATTTTCTAAGGTTTCAGCTTGAAATACTAAGTTCCTGCTCTGTCCTCCATGGATGTCACTCACTGGAATTACACCCTACTCATCTTAGCAGAAAAGGGAATTAGAGCTACAGCTCATGCCAGGATGAGGGGGTGTTAACCCTTTTTGTACCCCCAGGATGCAAAGCATCTGTCAATACCTAGCCACCCAAGAGGAAATTTCTGACTAGTGCTACCAGTGTCATAAACTTGCAGAAATGCCAGGAAGACCCATGTCAGCAGCTGAATATCTCAATAGGTTACACTGGACTTCTCCTGTCTTCTATAGTACCATGTTTCCCATGGTATCTGGCCTTGAGAGCATGAACAGCTGGTGGGTCTGATGACCCAGAGAGGGGAGGAAGACATGGAAGAGCTCTTGAAGATCATCCGTTAACACCATCTCTCCATTTCAGGCCCATGGGGTATGGGGAAAGCCTTTGCACCTGGAGATCTGTTGCAACGTCTTAGAGTCAATACTGATGGTATAAGCAAGAAAATTAAAAAGAAGCATCTTAGGGAGAGCAAAGCTGAGTGACATCCAGATGAAGAGGTGTTGAATACTTGGGGTTGCCAATACCATGAAGACAAGGGATAAAGGTTACCCAAGAGAGATGCCACAGGAGGGGGCAAGGTTAGGCAGACCTGGGTGCCAGGCAGTCCAACTTCTTGTTGCACTCATGCCACCTATGGCATGGGTGTTCCTCTGGCCCCATGTTTACGGCCTTCATCATCACTGTTGAATTCCTTAGGTAAGACTGAGATCCTAATGTGGGGAGGGTTTGTGGTTTGGGGTGGGGTTTTTTTTTGGTACAGCTGCCTTCTTCAGACCCCCAGGTCAGGACTCTGGGGACAGCAGCATTTGCAGAGGCTCTGCTCTTCATCCCTGTGCCCCCAGCAAGGGTTTTGCACTGGAGCTGATGAGGAGGGACAGCTTCCCCCGAGGAGATGTGGTGGGTGGCAGCAGTGCCTGCGCTTTCAGCACACAGGAACCAGAGCATCCTCCACCAGCAGTGATGGAGGTGGAGGGAGGGAGGAAGGGAGGAATGATGCAGCGGAGCACCAGCCTGTTACCCCTGGCTCTTTCATCACTTCTCCTGTTTTATAACACCCAAGCAAGCTTTACCAGCCCCATCCTTTTTTTGTTTGTTTGTTTCTCCATCTTTCCCCTGCAGACAATATGAACAACTGGGATTTCTCTTGTACTGGGGGCTCACTTGGGAGAGCAGAGCTCACTCAGCAAGAGCAGAGCTCAGTGATGCCCAACCCACCCATCCTGCCTGTGGCAGGACCCCAGCAACAGGCAGGGCTGGCAGGGTGGGGGATTATTTCACACGCTGCAGCCTTGCTGCTCTTTTACATCAGTCCCAGCTCTCCCTCTCCAGAAACAAGCTCCAGGTCTTCCCTGACCTCACCTTTCTTTCCTACTAGCTTTCCAGCTTTTGCATTCCTTTGCCTGCTTGTTTATTGTATGAAGTTGTTGCCTGAGATATCCCCATACTCAAACTTTTTGAAGATTTAAAGCATCTCTTGAGGTTTTGACAGACTTCTTCACTGTAAATAAAGTTAAATCCTTCTACCTGAAAAGACCTATTTAGACTATGAAATAATCCACCATGGTCAGATGCCAGGTTACGCTGCACAAACCTGCAGCATCTTCCAGCAGATGACCTCGGTGCTTTTTACCTTCAGGGCACAGGATTTCCCTGACCAGCTTTCCCAATGCAGTTGAGATTGGGAAAGACAGTTGGAACCTGAGAGTGAAATCACTGACTGTGATGTGGGATTCTCTAGCTCCCGAGCCCAAGGCATTCCCACTTAAACCAACATTTATTAGCATGACCAAACTTACCAGAAGCATGTGTAAAATTTACTGCTAGCAATGGTAGTAGGCAGAGAACCATCAGCATTGAGCCAGTCCAACAGTAGAGAGGGCCTAATTAACATTGCTTTTGCTTAGATTGCCATCTTAGAAATTATTATGGAAAATTGCAGATGTTCCTGAGCAGGATTCAAGAGGCAGAACTAACGTAACTTTCATTACTGGCCTCAATGCAGCAATTTCCCATTAAAGCTTTGGTCTGTTTCCTTGTTGGTGCATTTGCTTTTAATGTGGCCTGGAGTCACAGGGCAATCAGAGAAAGCTCAGAGGGTCCCACCTTCCACTGAGCTTTTATGTTCACCTGTGGCATGTATTAACTTCTCAAGCATTTCTTCACGCACATTTTGTAAACGTATCAAGTTTCCTCATATTTTGGCTGATCAAATCTTGTTTCCATGCCACGCAGAGCAGGCAGCTCTTTCTCCTTCTTACAGCCAAGGTCTACTTTCTTCCACACCTTGTAGATCTGCTATCAGGAAATTATTTCCTATGAAAGGCTGGATGTGACATCAGAAATTCCCTCCCTGAAGCAGACACCAATATCCTGCTGCTGCTCTGCAACCTGCCAAGGAAAAGAAGAGAAAACTACAGCCCAGGCATTGAGAAATCACTGTCAGATGCCTGTCTCTCCACAATTATTTGCCGCAAGCCAGAGTAACTAGTTGCTGTCAAGTCAGGGAAGATGTTCCTTGAGGGCTTGATTTAATAGAAACGTAATTTGTCTCATGGGTCAGCAAAATACGTTGAGGATGACCTACAACTTTGTGTCCAGAGGGAGCTTTCAATCTTGTCCAGGATACCCAGTTTCACATTTAATGCAGAATATAAGCAAGTGGTAGATGCCACCAGCCACAGACACTGCTCGTCCTTTAATGTAGGGGGTGTGACGAAAGCGTGGCCCAGCTTCCCGCTGAGCAGGGTTGTTCGTACCGGTGCATGCTGGCTATGCACAAACACCTGTGCACATGCACCAATGCGTCTGTTCACAACAGCAGTCAGCGTCTGAAAGACAATTTTTTTGGGTAGCATTTGGCCAAATGCAATGTGCAAAACAAGTCTGATGTACTATCTCAGATAATTTACTGGTAGGTGAAGTACCACGTAAGTCATGTTCATCCAGAGTCAGGGAATAGTTGTGGTTATGAAAAACAACAGCTACCAGCCCCATCCGTACAGTGGTTGATTCTACTCATTGGAGTGAAAGGGGGAACATGACATCTCTAATGACTTTTGCAAGATCTGGAGTTCCTCACCAGTAACTGCCAGAGCTGTCTGCGACATATTATCCTGCGGGACTTTCTGCAGGTTCAAAAACACTGAATGGCCCTCTCTGAGTCATGAATAACACCTAAAATCATCAGCTTTCCTGCAAGTTGAAGCTGGAGAAAGACCTCTTCACTCAGGTCTGTTGAAATGTTTTAAAACAGTTGATCAAATAGATGGTTAATGGTTAATAAATGGTTAAAGAGATGGTTTCCAATAGTTCAATGTAATTGCAGCCTTTTAAAATTCATCATGTTCAAAAAGTAAAGGCGGATATTTTTGCTTAGAAAATATTGAAATACAATATTTTTATAATTTCACACTGTCTTGTGGTAAATGTGATTGAAAAAGCTAATTGAAAATGTCCCTCTCCCGTGAACGGTTTTGGTTTCAGTAACTGGTATTTACTTAGTGGAAAAGATTTAATGGAAAACCCTCAGATGGATCCAATCAGATCTCTGTTAGAAAGTGGCAAACAAAACTTTTTTTTTTTTTTCTTACAATACATTCTCCGTGACTTGAGTTTTGAACATAGCCCATATACAGATTCAGGAGTGTAAATGTATTCAGGAATGTACAGATCTCAGATAACAGACTGTTATATTAGAAGGCCCCTCATCTGGTCAGGAATATTTCACAACAAAAATTAAACAAGCAAACAAACAAACAAAAAATGTTTTGCTGACATAGTGCCGTGCCAGACATGAGCATGCAGGGAGGAGTAGCCTGGCATTGCCAAGGATTTTGTCTTAAGAGCTTTAATGTAGGATTTAGGAACTTCGTATTCAGGTTTCTGGGCCGAATCAAGGAAAAGAGTTTAGATCGCTTCAGTTTCAGGTGTTTAAAGATGTTTGGTCACCGGTTGTACACTGACTGTTGCAGGATGACACTTTGATCTGACTTTCTCCAGGCTTAAAAGGAGTTAGATAAACCCAGAAAGTTTCTTTTTAGAAAATGGAAACTTTGCTTTTTGGAAAAGCCCCACAATTCCTACTGGAGAGAGAAAGTGCAAGTTTTGAGATTTTTTGTAGCAAAATTATTTATTTTCAGCTACAGCTGAGCATGGGGATGATTATTAACTGTTTGTCTTTTTTCAACTCATTTATTTGCAAAACCCTTCTACCATTTTAGAGTGCTCAAACAGGAAGGACATGGAACTGTTGGAGCGGGGCCAGAGGAGGGCTACAAAAATGATCCGAGGGCTGGAGCCCCTCTCCTACGAGGACAGGCTGGGAGAGTTGGGGGTGTTCAGCCTGGAGCAGAGGAGGCTGCGGGCAGACCTGATTGCAGCCTTGCAGGGCTTAAAGGAGCCCATAGGAAAGACAGGGAAAATCTTTTTAGCAGAACTGGCTGTGACAGGACAAGTGGGGATGGTTTTAAACTAAACCAGGGCAGATTTAGAGTGGATATAAGGAAGAAATTCTTTACCATGAGGGTGGTGAAACACTGGCACGGGTTGCCCAGAGAGGTGGTGGAGGCCCCATCCCTGGAAACGTTCAAGGCCAGGTTGGCCAGGGCTGTGGGCAACCTGATCTGGTTAAAGGTGTCCCTGCTCCTGCAGGGGGGTTGGGCTGGATGGCCTCTAAAGGTCCGTTCCAACCCAAAGCATTCTATGAGTCTATGATTATTTTTTTATTCTGAAATTAAAAAAAAAATAATCAAATTAGACCAAATGACTTTGTTTCATATTTTAAATTTTCTGAACTGCCAGACTTCTGAACTTCTGAACTTCTCTTAGGAAATCAGTCATTCACACAGCCCTTGCGATGTCTAATAAGTACAAGAACATGCGAAAAAAGCCCATGAACTGAAATCCAAGGAGGGAGAGCAAAATAAAGTTCAAGAATTACGTTCCTTTCCCCCTTTCAATTCACTTGGTCACCTGAGAGCATCAGATCACCCTGCAGGGAAGAGAAAATGCAGTTATCAGTCTGCTGTAGCACAGCAAAAGCTAAAAAAAAAAAATCGGCTTAACATGAAAACCAGAATAATTTGCAGAATATGTGAGCAGGGTTGTAAGGACACTCCAGCATGTGCAGCAGCAGAAGTAAAGTTAAGAAAAAAAGACTTCCCTTTGCAACTTTATAGGCCTCATTGTAAACAGCCAGTGACAAATTTATTTTAAAAATTATTTAAAAAAAAATCCTGTCAGGAAGCTTTTAAGTCAAGCCGGAATATTTTCCCCCAGATAGCACAGAGTTATCCATTTTGCTGTGGGTCTGCCCAAGTGTGATCCTGTAAGAAATATCCCCAGTTGTTCAATAAATAATAATGTTACAGAATTTAAAATAAGAAACTAGATTATTAAAGTTACAAATCTTTGTGCTCTTTATATCTTTAATAAAACATTTATCTATTAATAATGGATACTGTTTCTACTCAACTTGTGCTTTAAATAGAAAAAAAAAAAATGACCATTGGAAAATTGCCAATATTTCTTTATCCTCCCCAACCAAGGCTGACAAAAATGCAGTTACATTGATAAACTGTTCGTCATTTACAAAGGTTTAAAAATTTTAACAGCTCTACACACGTTGAGGACTCGATGTTTAGCCTTGGAGGCATGCAACAGGCAAAAGTAATCTGGAGCATCCGTAGAGATAAATGTTATAACTTCGTAGCCCTTTGCGCATAGTTAATGGAACAGTTTGGCTCATATGGAACACAATGCACACATCAATACGGCATTAAACTTTAATGTACGTCATATCAGGAGACCTCAGGGCAGTTGTACCTTGAATGTTTGTTAGCTGAAGTGATCCTAATGGAATAATAATATATTGTGAAGAGGTTGACGACAATTTCTAAATGGCAGGATAAATAAAAATATATATCTCCGCACGAGTTGTGCGTGTGCATGTAGGTGTGCGTAAGCATATATTTATGTATTTGTAGATGTATCTATGTGGGTGCATTCAACTGTGAATCTCAGGAAAGTAAGGGGAATGACATAGCCAGAGAAGTTCACAGTGGCATCCCTCTAAGAGGCAGAAAGGAGACAGAAATTTCCATCTCCCTGCGTTTATCCACCTGGGATGCATTTTCAAGGGGCCTCTCTTAAGACACTTGCAGACTTTGCAAGATACAGACTGAGAGCCATCAATTCTGTATTTACGAGCAGAAAGGCACTTACAGGAGCTCCCAAGGCACACATCCTGGCCAGTCCATTCTCGGTGTTGCCCATCTGTCACGTTGGCAGTGCCCCTTTGACTGCAGCGGGGCATTCGCCTACGGAAGGACCTTAGCATATGGCTCATGAAATTACCCAGGCAACAGGGCAGTTTGGGGAAAGATGCAGTCTTTTTGTTTTCCATCTGCATACGGATGACTGCAAACATTGAAAAGGCCCAGTCTGTTGGAAAGGCAGGTAAATTCAAGCAAACCAAATGTCTTCATCAAAGCAACCCAAAAGTCAGTAAGAGAGTCAGGAACTGCTCAGAGATGTCCTCAAGTTGTGCCAGGGCAGGTTTAGGTTGGACATTGGGAAAAATTCCTTCACCACAAAGGTTTCAAGCACTGGAAGGGGCTGCCCAGGGCAGGGGTCGAGTCCCCATCCTTGGGGGTATTTAAAAGCCAGGCAGACGAGGTGCTTAGGGCCAGGGTTTAGTGGTGGGATGTCAGGGTTAGGGGAACGGTTGGGCTTGGTGACCTTAAAGGTCTTTTCCAACCTAAATGATTCTATGATTCTACGATTATATGTCCTCCCACCCACCTCCTCCACCAGACACCTCACATGGGCACAGCTTTCAGAGCAAAGCCCCGCCTACCTAAACCTTCAGAAATATTAGGCTGAATTCAAAGAGCTCACGGGTGCTCTAATGAAGTCGGCAAGGAGCAGCAGAGACAGAGCACTGTAATGCTTAATGTGAAGATGTATTGCCACTTCAGGTTCTTCATCCATCATCCTGGAATCCCATTATTTATGGGATGAAGATGTGATTGTTAATTATACCTCCTCTAGGGCTCTTTTTTGACAGAAGTCACTACGTACAGAGCCCCAGCGCGGAGGGAGGGCTCAGCATGCCAGTCCGGCTGACGGTACCAGTGACATATCATCATGTTATTCTTTACTTTTAATGAGTAAGATACACTGTGAGTGACCTGCCCTTTCAGGCTGCGAGGGAACATTCATCCAATTGTCTGTGGATGATAATTGCAGATGGTTATCAGTCCCGTACTCGAAACAGCTGTCTGATCCAAATGAGAACATTTTCCTTGTGGCTGAATGTGTCTTGTTTTCTCCTTCAAAAAAACATGAATAGGGAAAAATTCAATTCTTTTTTTTTTAGCAAAATGTTCAAGTACTGGTTTTTGAAATGCTATAAATATTTACAGTAAGTTGGAAATCTTTTTATCCACAAAACAAAGATTTCAAAGCCTGGGAATGGAAGGAGGAGGAGATAGGTTTTCAGTCTTTCAGGGTTTTGTTTTTTTTTGGGGGGGGGGGGGGGGAGATCCAGAAAAATTCAATTTTAAAAAGAAAATTCAAGCAATTCCATGAAAATGAAGTAACACGAGCCTGACCTTTAACAACAAGGAACGACATGCCTAGAGGAAAGGAAAGTGAGGACAATGAGCGTTCAAAGCAAACACAGGTTTGCTTTGGCTACTACAAGAAGCCTGTGTCCTTGCTGTAGCTGCAACATGCCAGCAACCATGTGCGAGCTGAGGCGCGGGGTTTGCCAGGATCCCAGAATCCCAGAATCCTAGAATGGCAGGGGTTGGAAGGGCCCTCCGGAGATCACCCAGTCCAACCCCCCTGCTCAAGCAGGCTCACCCACAGCAGGGGGCACAGGACATCGTCCACACGGGCTTTGAATATCTCCAGAGAAGGAGACTCCACAGCCCCCCTGGGCAGCCTGGGCCAGGGCTCGGTCACCCTCAAAGCAAAGAAGTTCTTCCTCACATTCAACTGGAACCTCTTCTGCTTCAGTTTGTGCCCATTGCCCCTTGTCCTGCCACTGGGCACCACTAAGAAGAGTCTGGCTCCGTCTTCCTGACATCCACCCTTAAGATATTTGTATGTGTTGATGTCTCAGTCTTCTCTTCTCCAGGCTAAACAAGCCCAGCTCCCTCAACCTTTCCTCCTAAGAGAGATGCTCCAGTCCCCTCATCATCTTTGTAGCCCTCCTCTGGACTCTCTCCAGTAGCTCCTCATCCTTCTTGAAGTGGGGAGCCCAGAACTGGACGCAGCACTCCAGGTGGGGTCTCACCAGTGCAGAGTAGAGGGGGAGGAGAGCCTCCCTCACCCTGCTGGCCACGCTCCTCTTAATGCACCCCGGGATGATGTTGACCTTCTTGGCAACAAGGGCATGCTGCTGGCTCGTGGCTAGCTTGTCGTCCACCAGGACTCTCAGGTCCCTCTCGGCAGAGCTGCTTTCCAGCAGGTCAGCCCCCAGCCTGTCCTGGTGCATGGGGTTCAACCTCCCCAGGGGCAGCACCTTACACTTGCCCTTGTTGAACTTCATCAGGTTCCTCTCCACCCAACTGGATCACACCATGCTTTGCAGCTTTGCAGCCCGTAGTGTTTACCCTGTGGTGGGCTTTACCTGCTGATTCTGCTCCCGCAGCTCCTGTCTGTCCTGATGCCTCCAGGCAGCTGTGCATTAGAAGTTCACACCTCCAATTTTGTACTTATTCCCCCGCACTGGCACCCCTGGCTGTGGTATTGGCTGTGATGCTCTCTGCTGAGCTCCCGTACAATCCTTGCTCTTGCAACGGCTGAGCTCTCCACCTGCATCCATTCCATGCCCAGCGTGGCATGCCCCATCTTTGCAGCCCAAAATAGGTTTGTTGTAGGTGTGTGAAGAGTGCGGTGCCAAGTGTCATTTGGGAAGCTGCGTGTCACCTCACACAGAGCAAAATGAACAGTTAAATGGAGATATTGAAGGTTAAATGCTGGCCTAATCAGCATCTGCCTGGGAATTGACAGGATTGCTTCCATGTGAAGGGAGGATGAGAGAGGGAGATGAACATGCAAAGACAGTTATTATTTACTGGGTTTTATTTCTTGAAGAGTACTTAAATGCTCAGCAAGCTTTTGCTGACACTGCTTGACAAAGGCAAACACCCAAGAGGTGAGGGTTCAAGCTTGAAAGAAAAGAATTATTTTGAACAGTTTCTACAAGGCAGCCTGCATGTGAGCATGTGTTGCTTGGTGCTTTCTTCTGCATATCATAGAATCATGTCCCTAATCTAAAAATTTCAAAGGCCAGTGTGGCTTTACATCACATTATCACAGTATCTATGTTTGATTTCACTGGAAGAATCTTATTACTCACCATTGGTGAGGCTGCCCCTCTAATGCTGGGTTCAGGGTTGGGCCCCTCACTCCCAGAAGGACATGGAGGGGCTGGAGCGTGTCCAGAGAAGGGCAACGGAGCTGAGGAGGGGGTCTGGAGCCCAAGGCTGCTGGGGAGCACCTGGGGGAGCTGGGGGTGTTCAGCCTGGAGAAGAGGAGGCTGAGGGGAGCCCTTATCGCTCCCTACAACTGCCTGACAGGAGGGGGGAGCTGGGGGGGGTGTCGGTCTCTGCTCCCAGGGAACAGGTGATGGGACGAGGGGAAACGGCCTCAAGTTGTGCCAGGGCAGGTTTAGGTTGGACATTGGGGAAAATTCCTTCCCCGCAAGGGCTGTCAGGCACTGGAAGGGGCTGCCCAGGGCAGGGGTCGAGTCCCCATCCCTGGGGGTATTTAAAAGCCGGGCAGACGAGGTGCTTAGGGCCAGGGTTTAGTGGTGGGATGGCAGGGTTAGGGCAACGGTTGGGCTTGGTAATCTTAAAGGTCTTTTCCAACCAAACGATTCTGTGATTTTATGACCCTATGATTAAAAATAATTAAAATGCAAATACCCCGAGGAGCACATCTGAAGGAAGAAACACAGAGATAATTTCTTGTTTTGATTCACACCCAGCCAGTCAGCTGGCAGTTCTGCACTGTTCCCTTTACAGACTTGAACCTTCTTCACAGGGTTTCAGTTGTACTTTTATCCAGAGAAGCATGTATTTCATACCCATATCTCAGATGGCAAATGCTGCATTACAGTTGTAGGTGGCAGAGGATGACCATGAAGGATGAGCTGTAAGCTCTGGAGGTGGATCTGATGGAAAAATTCTGGTTTGCAATACAGCAGAAAATTCTGGTGACATCTGATATTGCAATGCCTGGCAGCTGCTGGCTTTTTGTTTCATAGCATTTGCCTGAACAGCAGAAAAGGCCATCGACTGTGGCTCAGCGCCTGGCATGGTCCAGACAGAACACAAACTGAGAATAAGGAATAATAATGAAATGGTATTAGTATCAAATGTGTTTTTTACTGCCGTTGCAGATGGGTCTGGAGACATTCCAGGCTATCCACAATTACATCAAGAATGTAGCTTGTGAAATCAGACTAAAGTAGAGGACCTGTATGGTGATAGCAGCATTTTTTAGATACGAAGCTGAAGCAGCTCTGTATTTGGGGCAACCATGTATGTGCTTTAAATTTCTCCATCCAGATGTTCAACATAATAAACCAAAGCTGTGCTGGAGTCGCTGCGATATCATTAAGCTGCTGGGCCTCCCCAGTGACAGCTGGGAAATGGTTAATGACAAATTACTATTTTTAACACACTGAGGCTGAAATTGCCTCTGCATCAGGAGTGAGACGGGTGGGCTCCTGGCCTGTGCATGAGGACATGCAACCACAGAGGAAAGCTGATGTGACTCCACTTGGAGCAGGAAAGGTGGTAAGTTTGGGTTTTTTCCCCAAGATATTATCTCCTTGAAAGATGTTACCCACAGCTGGAAAGCATTTGGCCATGACTGCTGTGCACGTACTGCATGAAATAGCAGAGTGATACTGCAGAGCAGAAATGGAGAGCATCTGCAGAAACAGAACTGGCAGACCGTGGACAGTGCTGGGCCAAAAATAATGTTTGTTGCTGCATAAACACCATGGAAAAGTTAAGGATGATAGCACATATCTGTAACTAAAGTTAAAACATGTCATGTATTGCTGTAATTATTGCACAAACAAGCACTAGAAACTCAGGAGTTAAGTTTATAAATTAAGGAAAATAGGAAAAAAAAATGTCACAGGCAGATTAATATACGAAGTATACCATTTACATCAAGAAATCATTACAGTGTGAAGAGCTGTCCCTGAAGAATAGCCACGAGCAGGTCAAAAGCTTATGGGTAAGAATCGGAGAGAGAGGCAACAAAGGGAACCTGGTGGTTGGTGTCTACTACAGGCCGCCAGATCAAGAGGAGCCAACTGATGAAGCGTTCTTCCTCCAACTCCGGGAGGCTTCGCGCTCGCAGGCTCTCGTCCTGCTGGGGGACTTCAACCACCCCGACATCTGCTGGAAAACCAACACGGCAAGCTGTAGGCAATCCAGCAGGTTTCTCGAATGCATTGAGGACAACTTCTTAAGCCAGGTAATAGACACCCCTACCCGAGGGGATGCGATACTGGACCTGGTGGTCACCAATGCAAGCGAGCTCGTCGGAGATGTCAAGATCGGAGGCAGCCTGGGCTGCAGTGATCATGCGCTGGTAGAGCTCACGCTCCTGAGGGAAATGGGAAGAACAAAGAGTATAGTCAGGACCCTGAATTTTAGAAAAGCAAACTTCCAGCTCCTCAAGGAGATAGTCAGAAGGACTCCCTGGGAAACGGTCCTCAGGGACAGGGGAACAGAACAGAGCTGGCAGATCTTTAAGGAAGTGATCCACAGAGCGCAAGAGCTCTCGATCCCTAGGTGTAAGAAATCGGGCAAAGAAGGGAAGAGACCGGCGTGGTTGAGACAAGAGATGCTGGTCAAACTAAGGAGGAAGAGGGAACTGCACAGGCAGTGGAAGCAGGGACAGGCATCCTGGGAAGAGTATAGGGACGCGGTCCGGTTGTGTAGGAATGGGGTCAGGAAGGCCAAGGCGCAGCTGGAGCTAAACTTGGCTAGGGATGTGAAAAATAACAAGAAGGGTTTCTACAGGTATATCAGCCGGAAAAGGATGGTTAAAGAAAGCGTACCCCCGCTGATGAGCGAGACCGGCAAGCTGGTAACAGCAGATGAGGAGAAGGCTGAGGTACTCAACAACTTTTTTGCCTCAGTCTTCACTGGCAACCTCTCTCCTCACCCCTCCCGAGTTGATGGATGGCATGAGGGGGACCGGGAGGGCATAACCCCTCCTGCTGTAGGAGAAGATCAGGTTCGTGACCACCTGAGGAACCTGAACGCACATAAGTCCATGGGACCTGATGAGATGCATCCCAGAGTCCTGAGGGAATTGGCCGATGTAGTCGCCAAGCCACTCTCCATGATATTTGAAAAGTCATGGCAGTCAGGCGAAGTCCCTGGTGACTGGAAGAAGGGAAACATTGTGCCCATTTTCAAAAAGGGTAGAAAGGAAGACCCCGGGAACTACCGACCTGTCAGCCTCACCTCTGTGCCTGGGAAGATCATGGAACAGATCCTCCTAGAAGCTATGCTAAGGCACATGGAGGCCAGGGAGATAATTCGAGATAGCCAGCATGGCTTCACCAAGGGCAAGTCCTGCCTGACGAACCTAGTGACTTTCTATGATGGTGTGACAACAACAGTGGACAAAGGAAAACCAATGGATGTCATCTATCTGGACTTCTGCAAAGCCTTTGACACGGTCCCCCACAACATCCTTCTCTCTAAATTGGAGAGCTATGGATTTGATGGGTGGACTGTTCGGTGGATAAGGAACTGGCTGGATGGTCGCATCCAGAGGGTAGTGGTCAATGGCTCGATGTCCGGATGGAGACCGGTGACGAGTGGTGTCCCTCAGGGGTCCGTACTGGGACCGGTGCTGTTTAACGTTTTCATCAATGACTTGGACAGCGAGATCGAGTGCACCCTCAGCAAGTTTGCGGATGACACCAAGCTGAGTGGTGCGGTTGACACACCAGAAGGACGGGATGTCATCCAGAGAGACCTGGACAGGCTGGAGAGGTGGGCCTGTGTGAACCTCATGAGGTTCAACAAGGCCAAGTGCAAGGTCCTGCACCTGGGTCGGGGTAACCCCCAGTATCAATACAGGCTGGGGGAAGAAAGGATCGAGAGCAGCCCTGCCGAGAGGGACTTGGGGGTGCTGGTGGATGAAAAGCTGGACATGAGCCGGCAATGTGCGCTGGCAGCCCAGAAGGCCAACCGTACTCTGGGCTGCATCAGGAGAAGCGTGGCCAGCAGGTCGAGGGAGGTGATTCTGCCCCTCTACTCTGCTCTGGTGAGACCTCACCTGGAGTACTGCGTCCAGCTCTGGAGCCCTCAGCACAAGAAGGACATGGAACTGTTGGAGCGGGTCCAGAGGAGGGCTACAAAAATGATCCGAGGGCTGGAGCACCTCTCCTATGAGGACAGGCTGAGAGAGTTGGGCTTGTTCAGCCTGGAGAAGAGAAGGCTGCGGGGAGACCTGATTGCGGCCTTTCAGTACCTAAAGGGGGCCTATAGGAAAGATGGGGAAGGTCTTTTTAGTAGGGCCAGCTGTGTCAGGACAAGGGGTAATGGTTTTAAACTAAAACAGGGTAGGTTTAGACTAGATATAAGGAAGAAATTCTTTACAATGAGGGTGGTAAAACACTGGAACAGGTTGCCCAGAGAGGTAGTGGAGGCCCCATCCCTGGCAACATTCAAGGCCAGGTTGGATGGGGCTCTGAGCAACCTGATCTGGTTAGCAGTGTCCCTGCTTACTGCAGGGGGGTTGGACTAGATGACCTCTAGGGGTCCCTTCCAATACAAAACATTCTATGATTCTATGATTCTATGAAACTGCAGATTGTCAGTGATTTGTGAGGTTGGTCTGCAGGATGAGAAAATACTAGAATTTGGGGGTTTTTAAATCATGAATACATGAGGAGGAAGCGGCGTGTGGTTTCTGTGAATAACTCTGAGGGATGACTCTCGTTGTCTTCCTCCCCTCCCCTCCAGCACTTGCTGTGTACCTGGCTCCAAGACCCTTGCTGGTTCTTCTCCCTTTCCTTCCACGCACTCCATTTCCCTCCTTGTCACTGTAATTACACAAGCCACCACAACCCCCAGGCTTGTATTCAGGCACAGGGACCTCTGAGCAGGCTCCATTGTGTTGTAGAAGGTAACTCGCTCCACCAAAGGGCAATGCATGTCTTCTGGAGGACCAGTGTAACTGGGACACTTAATATTTCGTATCTGCTGGACTAGAAGCCAGACCTCAACGACTGCCCATCTGATCTAAGTTTATAAGGAGGGTTTAGAGTGGGATAGGGATGCATATCAGTTTGATGATGCTCTCCCACCCCTTGAAAATGTCTTGCTATGGCCCTGCATATTCCAGCTATCCCACAGCTCCATGAACCACTGCAGATCCATCACTGAAACACATCAAATGGCAGCAGTTTTCACAGGGGTCATTCTTGCAGAGAATGCCACAGACACCTTCCATAAACCTTCTGTCTTCTATTGCTCTCATTTTGTTTTCTCTTCTTCCCTCCTTCCTCTCCTGACTCTTCCTTTGAGTGGGTCAGAGCTGTAGTCTGGTGTGCTTAAGCAGCTCTTCAAGCAGTTTGTTCAGGTCAGCTGTACCCTCTGGACGGTTGTGGTGAGTTGACCCTGGCTGGATGGCAGGTGCCACCAAGCCGCTCTGTTGCTCCCCTCTTCAGCAGGACAGGCGGGGAGAAAATGACTTGGAAAAGAAAGAAAACTCATGGGTCAAGATAAAGGCAGTTTAATAAGAGCAAAAGCTGCGTGTGATAGCAAAAGGAAAACAAGATTTTATTCTCTACTTCCCATCAGCAGGCAATGTCCAGCCCCTCCTCGGGAAGCAGGGCTTCAGTGTGCATAGTGGTTGCTCCAGAAGACAAAATGTCATAAAAAATGAATGCTCCTCCTCTCCCTCAGCTTTTATCTCTGAGCCGACATCACATGGTATGGAATATGCTTTTGGTCAGTTTGGGTCAGGGGTCTTGGCTGTGTCCCCTCCCAAGATCTTGCCCACTCCAAGCCCACTGGTAGTGGTGGGGGAATGCTGGAGACACAGCCTTGATGCTGTGTGAGCACTGCTCAGCAGTGTCCAAAACACTGGTGGGTTATCAGCACCTTTCTACGCACCGATAGCAAGCACAGGGCCATGAGGGCTGCTATGAGGAAAATTAACTCCATCTCAGCCTGACCCAATACAACAGTTCCTCTGTGCAGGCAGTTTGTGGTAATTTGGTACTGCAATTGTGGCCCGTCTCTAACTCCGAATTCTAGGAAGCAAATTTTGCCCAATAAAGGGAATCAATAACCAAAGGACCTTGCTAGCACACCGTCCCTCAAACATTGGCGTGCTGCCCCCAGGCTTATCTCTAGCAAGCCTGGTTTTATCCCTTTCCCCCTGCAAATCTAGGAAGCTTGGAAACTTGTAGGAGAGTAGGCTGCTGCTTCTGCACCAGCTGCATTAGAAATTCATAAGCAGACAAGGAACAGGGAATTTGGCTGGTGAAATGAGAGGATCAGCTTGCAATGGGGTAACTTGGCACCTGGTAGCAGGAAAATAAGGGTCTGGGTAGGACTATGCAGAGCACAGATGGGGCAGGCTGCACAGCAGTTTGTCTTGTACCTCTGTTGCATACTGAAACAAGCAGAATTGAATGGCTGTGCTCCACATGTCTGCCTCCAGAAAATACAAAGTTCAGTTTTCCAAAAGCAGATTTTTCTGTAGATGAACTATTTTGGTAGTTTTTTGATTGGAAAAGTATCTTAATGTAAGAATAATTCCAGAAGAGACACCAAAGACTAGTTTACGTTGCATGCTGTAGTAAGAAAGCCTAATAGAGGATGTCACCAAAAAATCAAACAAGGGGACACACTTCTAAAAAGCCAATAGTTTTTCATAAAATCTTTCATGTTCTACTAAAGGCCATTTTTCAACCAAATGATTCTTTGCCTTGTCCTAGGCTTGAAAAATGTTGTGCAGCATCTCCCAAGGCCATGCTAGAGAGGCTGGGAGAGAAGGGGAGTGATTGCATTTCACTGAAGGGCTCCCAGCCACGGTGGCTGTGTCTGGGATGACTTTCTGGATATTTCATGCTCTCAGTCCTTGTCTTTAAGTTCAGTTTTGCCTCTGAATTTTTTGGTGCTACTCCTACTTTTATATCTGCGGTGCTCTTATGAGGCGGGTAGTTATGCTGGAAGGATCCTGGACTCAGTGGTGCTGGCGTCTTTCCAGATGGGCATCCCATGTTGACTTCACCTACACAAGGTTATGCCAGGGTGACTGTGAGTCAGAGAGAAGGCTGTAGCCCCTGCGCAAACAGGCATCACACAGCTCAAGGTCTGGTTTGGGGGGAAGAGGGCAACCCTTGTAGATGCTGGGACTGCAGAGAAACAAGGATGGGCACTGCTTGTCCATGAATCTCACTGCAAGTCTGCTTCCAGAGGGGTGGTTTTTTGCTGCTACAATCCCAAGGCAGGATGCATCCATGCTACCACAGAGCATGAGTTGAGCATTGGTTTATCAATGGAACTGTGTCCATGCTAGGGTGTTGTAACATGTTAAATGCAGCCATAAAACCCTTCTGCAGCTTCTGGGCCCTAGCTCCTCCAGCACATCATCTTAGTGAGTGCTAAGGCTGGGGGACTGCCCGGGCTTTAGGAGCAGAGTGAGCAATCTGGAGCTGAGCACCCACTGGCTGTAGCTGCCCTTGCATGTGGGTGTGCTCTATGCTGTATCCTGCTGCCCCCATCCGTGAGTGCTTGTCCTGGCTCTGTTTTCACAGAAGCCTGGATCCACGCTCCAGTAGGTCAAGTCTGGATGATGGTGGTGCATTTGCTGCCTCCACTTACTGGCCCTTGTAACTGCTGCTGCCTTTCATAGGAGGCTAAACCATCTTTCCAGGCCTCTGCGAAATGGACATCTGTGTTTACACTTCTAATATGAGCCAAGCATCATGTGCTTTTTAGTCTGTCTATCTAAAGAGATCTGCAGTGAAGTAGGCAATAGTCCCATTACAGAAACTGTGGTTGAAAACAAAGTTATTTTTCTAATGGGCCAAATATATATGTCAAAATGTTACAGGAAAGACCCAAAACCTTCAGTTTAAAGTTACTTGGCAGGATCTGTTGACACATTTGCTTGCCACTTCATTTATGGCCAATGTGGATTTTATTGCTGGAATGAAAGACCTGTAGCCAAAGGCCTGCTATTTATCCCTGCAGGCTCCTGTCCTGCTTGCTGCCATACACCCCAGCTGGACCTGGGGATGGGAGAAGGGAAAGACCAGCCTTCAGGAAAATACTGGGTTTGCAACCTCCATGCTCATTTTGTCTTGACCTCTTTGAGATGCCTGTTGGACAGGGTGACTACGAATTGCTTCAGTGGTCGTGCTTTTTGTATGGTAGACAATGGATGCTGTGTAAAGGAAGGACGATGTGACCAACAGACTCTTCGTACACTCACGCACATGCACACACACACACATTATATATATGATATTTTGTTGAGGACTTTGTTCACAAATTGTGTGTTTGAGTTTGCAGAGTATTTTCATCTGAAAATTTCACCGTTCTCTTTTCTTCCTTCACACGCTAAACCTTTGTGACTTGAGTTTGGAGGTCAGGCTGTCCCTCTGCCACGAGCAGCCTATCCCAGAGTGCTGCTTATGCTCTCCCTCCCTGTCCTTGTCTTTCCTAATGAGCCTGTGTCCATCCATGGCAGCACTTCAGCGGTGTGAGCTATCCCACCACATCTCCCTGATCTCTGTGAGATCACAGCTCTCTAGCTGCATGCAGACCTCAAAGTCCTCCCGACTGCATTAGACTGGGAAGGAACAACCAAGGTTCCTATTGCAAAATATGAGGTCTAATAATCAACTTATTATTAATATCTAACTGTAATTTTGCTCACACTTCAGCCATCACTCAACATGTCCATTCAGGACATTTCATGGTTGGCATTTCTGGGAGAAGAGCCCTTCTCCTCTGCCACAGAACGAGCTCTTCCCCTTGATTCTCCCTTATCGCTGGTGGCTCTTGAGCTCCTGTGGGTATTTGTTCTCCTGTTGTGCTCAGTGACTTTTTCGCACACCAGCTTTGCACTAGCAAAAAGGAAGTAGGGACACGTTTTTCAGGTCTCTCAAGAAGGACCTACTTATTGTTGAAATCTACCATTTCTAATTGTTTTTTCCCCTTGGACAGCCATGTTTCTCCTGACACCTGTGCTTCCATGCAAATATGATCCAAGAAAACCAGGGCCAGTGTTCATTACTTCTGTTACGTGTTCAACAGTCCTTTCTCACTGGCGTAGATGTCCTTCTTTCAGGCAGCTAATGCCTCATATGCCATCAGAAATAACAATTAGACAAATGTAACCTGAGCAGTATCGTTACCTACTTATTCCGGGCATTTTGCAATGACTGTGTGACATGTTGATACAAAAAGCAGAGAAAGCGAGAAGTTCCCCCTGCTTCTTTCAGACGGGGTGAGACATATTTGGCACACTTAGTTTCAGGGAATTCTGTCACTGATCTTTTTAGTGGAACTCCTGAGTTTCATAAAAGATGTTTTATAGAGAGGTGGGAATGTATGGAGGGGAGGCCCTCTGGATCTGGTGGGAGTAGTGGTCTACACCATGACTGTTTGGGATTGCTCTACCAGATGACCCTGGTGACTCTTTCCAAACTTGTCAATCTCTGTATCCATTGGCTTAGTCTTTATATTTGTTGCTCTCCACTTTCTTTGTTCAGAGCTAAACACAGTCACAAGCAGGGTCTTGTCATGGAAAAGCTTTAACTATGATTGGCAGTGATCACTGTCAAACACACATGAAGGTTGGAGAACATTGCCTGTCTTCTAGACACTACCAACTTGGACTAAGAAAAAGATACCTATGAACCCTCTACATGTTTCAAACAAGCGCTTCCTTTATACTCATCAATCAATTAGTTTTACAAATTGCTGTGATGATGCTGACATGTTTGATGGGCTGAGAAAAATGAGATGGTTTGAGGTATCATTTTATCAAAGACCTCAAACTTTGACAGGCATGTGAAAAAAGAGACACAATTTTTTTTCCCACCAAACCTGTTCAAGCTGAGCTTTGGCGTAAATACTCAGTTCACATCTGAGCATGGGGTGATGGCTTCAGCTGCCATCAGGTACTGCCTGCCAGTGTCTATTTGTTTTCCCACCACGTAAATCTGAGGAACTTTCTAGAGAATAAAGGGTAAGAGCAGGTCTGAATTAAGGGCAGAAGTACCCAGGCACTTCTTTAGAAAAGCAAGGCTGGAAAACTAGATCAATCCCCAAGCAGGCTCAACCTCAGGTTTGAACCTGTAAGAGAAACAGCAGGATGCATATCAAATTGCAGGGCTGTGTTACTGTGCTACAGTGGGGGCACTGCTTGATTCCATTTTAATAGAGCTGAACAAAATGGGAACTGCTTCTCTTAAGAAAGTCTCAATAGCTATATTTTGGGGAGATTGGGTGATTCAAATCCATTTTGTTTGATCAGAACTTCCTCTTGCCACTTCCCTTCTCTAATGTGCTTAGAATCAATTTCTTACAGAGGAAAGAGTGTGCGGATACAGAAGTTCAGCCCAAAAGCCGTCTACAGTGTTTGACCTAGATTTTTCAAGGGACTTAGTACACATTGTACTTTGTACACATGCATGTACAAAATCTAAATTCAGCCAGGTGTCTATCTTACATGAATGGTTGTGCTGGGAAATCAAAAAAACACTCATGCAAACGGACAAAGATTTTTTTTTTTTTCCCCAGACAATTCCTGATCAGTACAAGGCAGTGCAGAGAGTTCACTTGCAAATTGAACATGCACTTGAGCATGCATCTTTCACAACTAAACTCCCAGGGAAAATGCTAGTCCTGCACACTAATTAGTCAGAGATCAGAATCTAGCTTGATCCCAGAAAATATGCTCGATCAGCCAAAAATAGAAAAATGGTTATAGACATACATATGCATATATTTCTGGTTTGCATGTACAGTTAACTCTGAATGTGCGTATTTCAGAACAGCATCTAGATACTATTTTTTTAACTAGGCTGGTGGCCTTAAAGAACATTTCAGTTGCAGTAAAGTGCTAAGTAGGGAAAAAGAAGGAAATATCTGGAGAACAAAATGCGCTTTTTTTTTTTGCCCTGGTGTGAGTCTGCGGGCAAAAGTCTATGCACCCATAGGCCTCATCTGCATAAAGAAAGATCCCCGGTGTGCAAACTTTACAAAAGCCGACGTGAATGTGTATCTGAATTAGGGAGATGTCAGTCTGGCTTTCAAGAGCTGTCACAGCTGCTAAGTTATGGGCTGGACAGACTGCGGCTTTGTTCCAGATGAGCGAGCTGGATTGCAGATCCTGGTGCGTTAACCATTAGGGGCTCTGTCTGGAGAACCCAAAGATGTCACAGAGAAATGGGGTGGTGAGCTATCTAATCTGACAGAGAACAAGGACCACATCTTCATGGCAGGCACTTATTCAAATGGCTCCAGTTCAAAACTTTTAGAGGCTTTTGTTGGCAAAAGCTGTCACAGCTGCCATGTTAGCCCTGACTCTTACGACCAAGGAGAAAGCTCTGTGGGTATGAACATTGCATCCCACACTGTTGTCAACCTGCACTGCTGGTTTTTCCATACTCTGGCCCTTTTCAAAGCTTTGGAGAGGCGTTATCTTACTGTCAGAGGAGTTCTGCCTCCAGTGGTTGAGCCAACTTCAATTATTCTACAATTGGAGCAGCAAAATTCTGTTTTGGTGGGATCTTTCCTTGACACTGTTCTGCTCAAGCTCAAGATGGTGAGACCACTTGAGCTCCTTGGCTGCTTGTGGTGCATATCATCCCTACTGGATGCCACCTCTTCTCATCCCCACTGACTCCTGGTCATCATGGACAAACTGACATATAGACTCTCTGGGACAACACAGGCTACTTGGCCAGCTTCTAAGTAATGGGTGGGGACTGAGACTGAGAGACCACTCTTGGCATGTCCCCTTTCCTTAGTAACAAGGAGGCAAATGTAGACTGAGTTTTGGGCATGCAGGGAGTAGGTTTGTGACCCTTTGCTTTTGAGAGTGTGGTGCTTAACAGAACCACTTCTGGTTTCCTGCCACCCTCCATTTGCCTTCTACAACCGGCTGCTGACATGGGCACCCGCATCCTCTGCTCAAGACCTGAAATGTTCATTGGGGACATAATGAACATTCTTGTAGTTATAAACCAGTAGGAATAGGGGAAATTAAATCAATTAAATCCATTAGAAGTACAGATTGGGGCTGTTCTCTTGACCTGAGGGGCCTCAGACATGAGTCTGGTGTTCTTATTATGTCACACCTTATACAAATAAGGGATAAAATAGCAGTCTCTGCCCCAGTGTGCAAGAAGACGTTAGGGAGACAGATGAATAGAAACATGAGTTAGAACTTCTGACAGCAAAGTGCTGCAGTAGAAGGTTATTTTAGAACTTGCTGCCTCAAGGGAGTTTGGACTTTCTTGCCTTGCAGTCAGCTAAAGATGTTGATGCCAATTTAGTAAGAATTAAACGTAGTGTCTCAACTTCAGGCATTTCTCTTAAGTTGCTGTAAGTAAGATCTGTTTTTTTCCCCCTTCAGCTTTCTCTGGGTGCATGGCTTTTGATACAGCATAAAAAGCGGAAGGTTCAAATCAGGCTTGCAAACATAGCTGTCATTCAGCTCTCTCCTTGGCAAAAGCAGTATTAATATATACTGAAGTGTCTCAGCTAGTGATCAAAATTTTTCTTGCATTGCCATGGCAATGCAAAGGAAACTGAACTCCAATATGACAAAATACCTTATCTCTTTACCCAGTCATTATCACTGACGTTGTACAAACATACAACACTGACAACAGTTAGGTGTCTAGCAACACTGGAATGGGACAGGTCAGGGTACCTGGCTCTCCCGAAGAATTCTGGAGATTGTTCCCCTCCCGCATTCTATGATGGACTTGCTTTGTTTCTTGACATGCTTTTTTTTTTTTTTTTGGTTTCCCCCCCCCCATCCCGCCTTGCATCATAGATTTTACTTAGCAATAACGTGTTGGTGGCTGTGGTGGTTGCAGAGAAAGTGCAGCAAGGGTACATGCTGAAAGAGAGAGCCCATCCCTGGCGTCATGTTCCCCCTGCTGCAAATCAGCCATATGTTCCCCCTTTCCTTTACGTTATCCCAACTCTTTCATGTCTCTTCACTTGGCCCAGTCAATAACCGTCGATTTTGCAGAATCACCCAATTCCCACTGGGCTCCCTGTTTACCTGTGGGCTGGGCAGGAGGCAGTGTGTGCTGCTTGGTAGCCAAACAACATGCTTTGTCTGGCTGACTTGAAGGCTAACAGTTTTTCAGGCTGTGCTTTTTGGAGGTCCCACTTTAAAATTCAGAATAAAAAGGTTAAAATAGAAAACACTTTAAGAATAAGATAAATGTCATGTTTTTTCAGCAGCCCTAACAAGTGTGGAGCTACCTTTTTCAGTGTTTGGTTTTGGCAAGTCTACGACTGCCAAGTTCCAATGTTTTTGCAAGTACCAACAATGAGTTGCAAAGCTCGAACCCAGAATTTGTATGCACCCTTGCATGGCCTCCAAATGCATGCACTGCTCAATCCTTTAACTCTTCAAAACAGGGGCCAAGATGCTGGGACCAAAACAAAGAAATGAGTTGTCTTCTGCCTTCCTCTTGTGGAGGGACTCCAAAGGGGACCGCATGTTCTCAGCTTCACTGGACTCATTGATCCACTATTTTTCACTGATGTTTAAGATTATTTTTCTCTTCTTCTTCTTTGTGCCTTAAAGCACCTATAAAAACACATTCTGATGCCTACGCTTGTTCACAAATACAAGGCAATGTCCCAAGCTTACGGTTCTTACGGGAGAATTGACTCGAGATGCACAGAAGTGAAGATATTTTCCATTGTAGGGTTCCCGATCAACTTGATATTTCTACATACAATCAAGGAGTTCATATCAGCTTTCCTTTCAGACTTTGTGTGTGTGTGACTTTTCTATGATATTCTCAAAAATGAAATTTAATATCTGTATTATTCTATCTTATTTGGAAGAAAAACAAACACGAAACGCAGACAAACAGAAAGATCCTGTCCAATTCTACCTTGTAACTGAATTTGCTTTCAGAGTAAATGACAGTGATGAGAAGAAATAGCATGTAAAAAAAGAAAGTGTGCAGATTAACTCTGAATTCTAGGCCTATGTTTTCCCAGTAATGGAGACTTGTGGTGCTTTCAACCCTGTCTCCACTGAAATCCATTTAAGACTACTGCATAACCTCTCATCTCCCTTTATAACTTGCATGTTGTCACTGTTTTTCAAACCCATCACTGCTAAGAATGTCTCTCTGGGAAGGGCACACAGCACTAATAACAGGAGCTGCACGTGAAGGAAATCCATTGTCAGGGAGATGCTCTGGAATATGCTGCAGAGGATGGTATTGCAAAAATGTCACAATACATCCTCCAGATAATGCATTCCCTGTGAGCTATACAAAGACAGAGCAGAGAAAGAGAGGCATTTGTACGGCAGCAGACACCCCGGAGTCATGGCATGAATTTGTGAGTAGCTTTGTCTGTCAATGTGAAAAAGTTGCTTTCCCCAATTCTTTTTACCCTCCCAGCCTCTCTCATTGCACAGAACAGAGGCTTGAGCAGACACAGTGGAAACCATCCTTGGCAGAACCGCTAGCCTTGAGTTACGATCGGTAATTGTGCCAAACTGTCCCCATGCTTCAGGGCTGCACCACAGATCTGCAGCCCAGTGCCCTGGACATCTGCCCCCTAAAAAAGGCACAAAGAACTTGTCCCACCTCTTAGGTCGCTTGAAAGTGGATTCTCTCTCCCTCGTGCACAGCTGACTAGGGATTTTCCCCAGCTCCACCTCAGGCAGACCCTGAATGAAACTGGTTGGAAGTACAAAATGTGCCACCCTTGTTCTCATGTCATTCCTCTGGTCATGGCCATGGTTGGAGCTAGGATACTGGATGAACCTTTGACCACCCTTACTAGTACCACTGCTCCTATCTCCTTGCAAAGCCTACCTAGTGCTTGGCTGTTACTACCTGCCAAAACAGGCTGATTTGGATTCCACAGGTAAAGCATTGTTCTGGCTCACCCTGCCATGAACCTGGATTAACCACCAACACCTATGTCACTCAGTGAAACTTGGTCCTCCATCGTCTGGGTGTCATGCTATACTCATTGGCTAATTGCTTCTTAGGGCTCCTACCCTACCCCTGGCTGGACTGTTTTATCTTCTCACAACATGCTGAGGAAACAGGATCAGAAGAGTTAAGTTAATGGTCTGAGGTCCCACATCAAATTTAGCCTATGAGTACCTGCCTCCCATTGTCTGACCTCCACCCACCTCACCTCCCTGCTGCTTTGGTTTCACATCTGTCTCGCTCCTACCACTAAACACTCTTCTCAAGTAAGCACATCCAGATGAGAAAAGGATTAAAATTTACCGCGTTTATCACAGAGTGAAGCATATAGGTAACGTTGATCTATAGTGGAACAGGGCTGTGTTCCTCTGAGGGGACTGAGAAAAATAAATGAAGAGTCCTTGTCCATAAGCCTTACCTGTGGCAGCAGGTCCCACTTACAGCAATAAGGACTGCTGATAGACATGAGGGCAAGCAGCTCTCGGGGTGATAGCTACAGACTAATTAATCTACTGTACAGAAATCTTGAGGCCAAAGACTTTCTTCTGAGTTCCTGCAAAGACACTGGATGTCTCACTGCAGAAGAGGTTGAGCTGAAGTCTGGCATCCTAGTGTGCCTTATCCTTGCAACTAAAACACAAGTAAGCAGACAAAGAACAAAGATGCATTTTATTGCCAAAAAAAGTCAGAATTATTGGCTAAATCTTTACTTGCCTTAAGATGTAAGCAGCTTGTCCCAATGCAAGCCACAATGCCTCATTATTTTACACTCAGCAAAACCGCATGAAAGCTATTAATTGATTAGACTTCTATTGTGCTTTCCTTAGATACTAGTTGTGGGCAAACAAAGCCCTTCAGTATTCCTGCCTTGTTAATGAAAGAACAGCTTATCCGAGGTATGTGAAGCTGAACCACATCATCCCCTCATCTGGTTCTTGGCCTCTCCCCAAATCACGAAGGGTGATACCTTCTACCCGCTCCATCCCTGCCGGCTGGGAGCCATCCATCGCACAGCAGCCATCTGGCCCCTGTCTCCAGCCGCCTCCAACTCCTCTGCTTCAAGCAACACCTGCGGCTCCATGAGGCTTTTTCTCAGCACACAAGCACAGACCTCAAAGTGCTTCTTTCTTCCCGGTAACCGCTTGTCCTGGTTTCAGCTGGGATAGAGTTAATTTTATTCCTAGCACCTGGATTTTTAAATTTTCTTCCTAGTGCTGTGGTTTGGATTTAGCATGAGGATAATGTTGGTAACTCACTGATGGTTCAGCTGTTGCTGAGCAGGGCTTACACTGAGTCACAGACTTTTCAGCTTTCCGTGCTCTGCCAGGGACACAAGAAGCTGGGAGGGGGCACGGCAGGAACAGATGACCTCAGCTGGCCAAAGGGGAGTATTACATACCATATGACATCATGCCCAGTGTATAAACTGGGATGAGTTGGCCGGGGGGCAGTGACCACTGCTCAGGGATGGGATAGGCATTGGTCAACGGGTGGTGAGCAATTGCATCATGCTTCACTTGCTTTGAATATTCTATTATTATTATTATTATTATTATTATTATTATTATTATTATTATTATTATTATTATTATTATTATTTCACTTTATTTCAATTCTTAAATTGTTCTTATCTCAACCCACAAGTTTTCTCACTTTTACCCTTCCGATTCTCTCCCCCATCCCATCGGGGGCCAGGGAGTGACCAAGTGGCTGCGTGGGGCTTAGTTGCCAGCTGGGGTTGCACCGTGACACCACTGTACGCTGGTTGTGATACTGAGGTTGGCAGTGCCATTAGTTGAGCATCAAAGCGATACTTTGGTGAGTAGGTGCATTTTTAAAATGGAAATATGTTCTATAGTGTGGAATTCCCAAGGGTCCTCTGACCAAAGGAAACAATATGAATACAACCTCATTAAATACCAATGCGTGTTTCCAGGCATCGACAAACATCCAGGCAGTTCCTAGTGGGCCACAGGGGAGAAGCGTATGGAGCACTATAAAAGCTTTATGAATGACAAACTTGCCAAATTGCTGTTTAAACAAGGAAGCAAATGGGAAGACCATCTGCATCAGATTGAAACTGCTCATAATCCTGTTACTTGTGCCAGTGTGGCACGCTTAAGCTCTTGTGTTGGCACGTGTCCAAAAGACACAAAAATCTGTAGCACCTTCTCCCCGCTCCCCGTCATAGAATCTGAGGCCCCTTTTGCCATTTCTCTGGGGTGTCTGATGGAGCAGGTAGCTTTCCCTCTTCTTGCAGCCCAGGGTAAGCCCTCCCTGGTGCCTTGGGCTCTGCGTGCTGGGGAGCCACTTTGGAAACTCACAGCTCGCTCTCTCCCAATCTACTCGTGGTCCTTCTCTGCCTCATCCCCAGTATCAAACATCTCACAGCCTCGCATGTTTATCCTCAGCAAACCTCCACCAGGCCAGCAGTGCTCTTGTCCTCGCTTTACAGATGAGAAAGCGAGACATTAAAACGACTTGTGCGAAGTTACAAGATGAGCCTATATCAGCAAAAGGCTGATCCCAGCTCAGCCTCTTATGGGACTGGAGTGATGCTCCGTCCCTTATCCCTCAGTCCTGGGACTGCACACCAGCCACAGGCTCATTTCCACTCATGGCAATTAGCAGAAACTTGAAAGAGAGTCGAGGGAAAGCCAAACCACCGGCCCACTGCTCTTTGTGTAGATCTTTATCTTGCCTCTTTACAAGGAGCTTTGAAATAAAAATAAAAAGTTACTGATAATTAGCTCTAAAGACACACAAGCAATTGTGCTTTATCGTGTACAAGCTCTTTGATAATAGGCCAGGCCTTGTGCCATGAATTGCTAATTAATTCTTTCTTAGCAAAATGTTTGCTTAATTAAAGGGTGTACTGATTTATAAACACATCCCTAAATATTATTCACTTTGCATCTGCTGAAAAGAACACAGACTGTTCCTACGCGTTAACATTTCTTTTCAAATTATTCCATTATACTCCGCTACGCTCTTTTCAACACTGATCGTGACAGATTCAGAAATTATTAAATCATAAATACAAAGAGAAAAAGCTAGTGATACACACATAATGGGAAATGTTCTCACAGCCCCCCAAATATTTCAAATAATGACAAAACCAGAAAGAGGCAGGGAGGCAGAAATGAAGCTCCTGGCCCGGCTCTGTTCTTACTCCTGCTGGAGTAAATCATGACCCAGTCTGCAGAGCTCAGCCTGATGTAAAATCAGAAGGATGATCTCTCTCACTTCTCCAAGATCGCGGCTACTTAAATCAGGTCCTCCCTGATGGTCTTCTGCCCCTCGTGGCGCTTGCATGGGATGGGCTCATCAACAACTTCAGTCACTGGCCTGTTTACAGTCCAGGACTCGCTTTTTAACCAGGTTCTTCTCCGTAGCTGCTGTTAAGGCTTTTCTCTCCTGCAGTTGCGCCCTCCTAATAGGTGCTATCTCTGCTGTGATGCAGAGGAATGGCAAAGCAGGGAGAATGCAAGGTTGGTGTCCCATGGGAGTCAACACAGACCTATCCCCAGAGTCCTGGTGGATTTAACCTGGGGCTGATGACAGCAGGAGCCTGGCCAAGAGGCTGTAGCCCAACTTACAATGCAGGGGGTCCTTGAAAGACCACACCTGGAGGAGGGAGAGTAGATAGACGGGATCCAGTAAGGGATCCAGGGCCAGGCAGTTGGCTCAGAAGGGGTGTGGGAATTTGGTGGGACATGTTGCTGAGGAAGGTTTGGAGTGAGAGGGGAGCTGCAATAGGTAGGTTTGACCCAGAGGGTCTTTGGACACAGTAAGGTCTCAGGGAGCTTGACTGTGCAGGGCAGCTCGGACCAGCCCAGCAAAGGAGGGGGGAAAGCTTATCCAGGCCAGGACCACCAGTGGGTTCAGATCCAAGGTGGTGCAGTTTTTCAGTGCTTCAAGGGATGCTCAGCTGAACACACAGATGATAGGAGCGGTTTGCTGTTCCTGAAGCACACTCCTGAGCAATTCCCCGGGAGGACTCCATCCTGCTATGACACATTGCAGCGATGAGCCACAGCACTGCCACGTGTTAGGGCACAGCATTGCTGTCCTGTTCTGGAGGGCTTCCCTGAGCAGGGGCCACCAGCAGAGACAGGACACCTCCAGTGTGAGCCAGCCCAGCCACTCCCACAGAGGACAGCACCTTGGCCACTATGCCACCGTCCTTAAGAGGGGTTGACGCCCCTCGGGCAGCTGTGCTTTGGGATGTGCAGCAGTGCCGGAGGTCTCTGCAGTGACTCCCAGTGCCATCCCTCCCTCCCACTCCACTGGGTCACCCAGCCCTGCTCCAGACACAGCCACTCAGCTCCAGGGGTGAGCCACCGCTATGCACACCTCTGGCCTCTTCATTTGCACGTGCCAGCCATAACATGAAGAGTTTCTATTCACACGGGGAAAGTTAGTGATTTACTTTCCACCCTGTTTACCTTACATTTTGTGCTGTATTCCTGCTTGCTGCATAAATCCACTCCAGAGTACCTGAGGAGCATTTGATGAAACACTGCCCTCAGAAATGCATAGGTTATAGTTGTCAGCAGCTGTAAGTCTGTCAGCATTTGAGTGTAGATTCATTTCCACCCAGCATCCATTAATCAGCCCAAATACCTCCTCTTTCCATGTTTCTTCCCTCCTCCTCATTACTAATGTGTCATGTGGCAAGTTGCTTGCTACAGATCTTCACTGTCGGAGTGGTGTGAAATAGTCAAAACCACGCCTACGTTTATAGGAAAGTCATCTGGGCAGAGGTTTTGTTGCAAGCTGGGGACCCTAATGAAGTGGATGAGGAGAGTCAGTTGTGAATTCTCCCAAGCCATGAGTTGAGCTTGAACAGAAAGCAGATGAAACTGGTGGGTTGTAATAGCTCTGGTGTGGCACCAGGTGAAACGCAGCTTTTCTCCGGGAGGCTTCCTATTGAGACTTTGAGTTTCATCAGACATGAAATGAAACGAGACACGTGACTGGTAAACACAAGTGATTGCAGAGGAAAGGAAAAATCCATGTGTGCCCTGAGCAGCCGGGCTGCTGGGTTGTCTGGGCAGCAGCAGCAGGATAGCGTATGCATCCAGCACAGAGGCCAGCACGCTATGGAAATCAAGTCTAAACCCTTCTTTTACGCAGAACTGGGGTTCCCATCATGACCACTGCACTTAGCACCCTGTTTGTTTGCTCTGGAGTGTCTCTTTTCAATGGTTTTCCATCCCTGCCTGGGAATTTCATACCATGGGGAATCTCTTGCCTTTCCAGGTTAAGTTGCACCAACAGTTAATCACCCTCGCTGTTAGAAACGTGTGCCCTATTTCCAGCCTGAATGTTCGTTGCCTACAGAGACATTATGTATGCTGAGCACTGGATAACACATACTTCTCTGAATATATTTGCAACCTGATCATATTGCTCTGGTTACTTCTCATACTTAGCCTCTGATCCCTGGCTGTGGTAGATCAGAATTGTTCTGCTCAAGTCAGGGTGGCTGTGCCAGCTGACATGTCTGGATTTGGCCAGTTATTAACTGCAAGATACAGTTGCTTATGACTAAAATAGCCAGTGTTTTTTTAAATAAGAAGAGTAAAAGGTTAAGCTGCTGCAGATATTCATATTTAATCTGTTCCAATTACAATATGCATATTACTTTTCAAAAAGGATTTGAGACTTCTCCCACACAGACTTAAACGTGTCCACATGAAATATCAATGTTTTAGGCTAGGATTTTCAAAAGCACCTTAAGCCCACTTCTTATTGTCTCTCATTGACTTCCCTGATTGCTTTTGAAAAATCCCATCCTTAATCATTGTTATTATGCCATAAGAAATGGCCTTCCCCGTTATCACTGACATATCTGAGATACTGCCAGTACGCACAACTGCCACGTCTAACCCATAAAATATAATAAAATAAACCAAAACACTGAGGTTACTCAATGGACAAGTGCTCAGCATGCTACTGGTAGTGATGGTCAAGCAACGTTAAAGTCTTGGCAAGGTCCTTATGCTTAAGCCGGTTCCTTGAACACTGCTTGGCAAGCACAGCCCAGGAGATCTCAGCCAGACACCTGCCCCGTGTTCAGGCAGCCCCATTTTCTCCAAGGTCTGTGTGCTGGCAGCAGAGAGGGCTGCCTGTCTGAAGGATGATTTAGGAGTCAAAGCACAGTGCGGGGACTTGCTTGCCATACAGACCAGTGGACAAAAGACCCCAGATGAAGTTTAGGTTCCCTCTGGTGTTTTGCAAGAATCAGCCTCAGTCTGATCAAACACCCAAGTTGTTCGTTTCTGTTCCCCAGCTGACGGCACTGCTTGACTCTGTTCACGTGACAGCAGCCAGCCAGAGGGAAGCAGTGCTCCCAGAACTGCCTGTACCTGGCACGGGCCAGCAAGGCACCAGGATGGTTCTCAGAAACATTTGGGTCAGGAGTTGGCAGGTGAGGCTGCTTGTTGCTGGCATAAAAAAATTTGCTGTAGTCCCTTTTCCACAGTCTGAGGTCTTTCCTTAATGCACTCAACCTGAAACTTTTCCACCTCCAGCTTGTCCCCCTCAGACTCTCCAGCACCCTCCAAGGACAACACCCTACCCCAATACTAGATCTTCTGGGCAAGTTCCCAAGCATGTCACCATCTCCACATGCTCCTGAGAAGCTGCACAGACAAGTCTGGGCTTAGAGGGTCTTCTGCATTGACTGGGGATTACATTGCAAGGAACACACCCTGGCAGAAACTCACCGGGAAATCCCCAGAACGTGGACCTTTGCCTTTTCCCCCACCAAAATCATTACAGAAGCACCCTTTTCATTTGCACTCATGTCTAACAGCAGAGCATGTTGCCTGAAGGTACAGGCAGAATAAGCAAATCAGGGCTGATCTTGCAGACTCCTGACTATTGCTCATGCAAAGGCTCCGTTTGGCTTCTGTACTACCAATCGTATGAGGAAAATCTTCAGAGACTGTTGGGGCCAGAAAAATATGTATCAGCTTCTCAGTATCCTTTCTCCTTTGCAGCAGGATTTCAGGGTGTGACCAGGCTGTCAGTACAAGCCGTTTTGCTTATTTTTACTTTCAAATAGCACCAAACCTTTAGCTATTGATTATAAGCAAAGGTTCATTCAGAAGGGGAAGGAAGAAGTGGGTTTAGTGAGAAATGCAGAAATCCCAGTTCAACTGCTCAGAGGCCTCTATGGATTAATAGAATTAATTTATCTTGCGGGGCATTAATTGAAGAATGTGCTGAGGTTAAGGACAAGGTCAGCTCTTCACAGTGTAATGGCTCCTACATAATTCACTTACCAAACCATCAAGACAATCTGTGCAGAGTAATAATGAAGGATGGACGTTCTGCTCCCAGGATCTCAAGGAACATAACCTTGTATTACAGATAACTTTAAGTGAAAGTTGTAGGACGGTACATGGCAGATGTTTTATTAGATGAGACATTTAGCACTATCTCATACTTCTTTAAGATCTGCAGCTCCAGATCAGGTCTGGATAACATACAGAGGGTGCTTCTGCCCCAGCACAGAGCATCTGATCCCTCTGCTGCGCTGCCTAAACAGTACTTAGCTTGAGCTCTCAGCCCTCCTGCTGGGGAGTTGGCAGTCTCACCCTTCAACCCTGTGAGGAGCCAATCAATAAAAAACAGCTTGGGAATTGTTACCATGCTTTGTTATTCCACTAGATTGACTCAGAAAGGGTTGCTAGCTGGCGGCAGCAAACACCCTGCAAAACATGCTGGGAAGCAGCACTTGGCTGGAGGTTATTTGCTGGTGGGGGAAGGATGGAGAGAACAGGCTGTGATTGCAGGGGCTGTGGCATTGCCAGCGCGATGCAGCCTTTTAGGCTCCCCCAAGCAGCGTGAGTGGGGGACACAGCTCCACCACCCCCCCAACGCCTGGGGTTTACCCTCCAACCCATCTCAGGTTTGCCCTGCCAGGACCAGGCTGGGGCAGGTGCCTGACCACATAGCAGAGGGGCAGAAGCCAGCTGAAGGGGAGCGAGGAATGACAAGGGATGAACAGATGAGCCAGGTGAGGCAGAGGCTTTTGCCTCTCTTTGTGCTTGCAAAGGATAAATGCAGTGCAGGTATGGCTGTCAGTACCTACCGCTGGTGTCGCTGGTGGTGGGAGTAAGGCCAGATCCTGGACCCCATCCTCTGCTCACACAAAGCTGGCCCAGCTCAAGCTTTGAGCAGTTGGCCTGCTCATGGCTGTTTGTTTACCAGGCAGGAGGAATTGCCTCCCCACTGCTGCTAGTGGCTCTTTCTGCACACGTATTCAGTGATTGCCATGAGCAGGATGGGACATTAGTGACCATTAAAGCCATACTAGACCCTTTTCATACCAGCACAACACAGCAGGCAGAACCTGTGTCTGACTTCATACATAATTTATAACTTGTTGCTCTTCAGAAACATTTAAACCACATGCACAAGTTTTTAAATACTGGAAGTATTTTCCCATGAGTTTAATCGAATATTGGAGCAGGGGCCAAATATTGCATATTCATCCTTGGAGAGACTTAAAAAATAAGACCTTCAAACACCTGATCTACCTTGTCCCCTTCCAGCTCAGTTTTGGAGCAGAGATCTCCAAAGATTCATTTTAACCTGAGTTTTTCTGTAAGCCACAGAAGCCAGATCCACGGCATGGCAGAGAAGTTCAGTAGGTCAGAGAGAGTGAAGCAGATGACTGTGCCCGATGACTTGTTCATCTCCAGAGCTGCCCCACAGAGAGCACTTATAAACCTGGTATTGCTGTTGGTTATTGTCTTCTTCAGAGCTCCTGTGGCAGATATCCAGGTAATGAATCCAACCAGCTGCTCCATTAATGAGCCCTGAGAAGATCAAAGATGATGGCACAAGATGAAGTGTCTGTTTTACAGTTCTTAAAAGCTTAAGAAAAATGAAAACACACACAAGGAACCCATATGAGGCCAATTTTACTGAAGATGGAAAACTAGACTCACAGGTGAGATTTTGTGCCAGGCTTAAATGCTTCTTTGCGACCACATTTCATCTTCCTTCCTTAGACGCATTATGATAAAATCTAATTATAGCATTGCACAGCTTCCCCCAGACAGTGCTCTTTTGAAGCAGCATAGCCAGTATTTGGTTTAATTCACTTGGTTTTGTTTGATTTTCTTGTTTGTTTGCTATTTCAGGTCTTATTGCATGCTATTTAGGCTAGTGCTGACCAGTCTCCAAGTTTCTGAAAGCAACATAATTAAGTCTTTGGATTGTCAGAGGGTCCATCCCACGTACCAAAGAGGTGCAGGAGATGGTCTGGGAATGGTCATGGGTAGGGTTGGACAACTCTTGGGAAGTACGACTGCTCTTCTGTGAGGTGGGATGGGCGAAGAGCTAGGCTTCAGGGCACCCCAAAACCATCACCTCAGCTACTTCTGCAGTAGTAGACATTGAAGTTACTGAAGAACTTCATTATTATTATTTATTTAATATTTATTTCTAATTAGCATAGCCTGGCTATTGGGCATGTAGAACAGCCATAGGGAAAAAGAAGCTATACCTGACTTGCTTGGGAACTGCAGAGTGCTGAGGTTGTACTGGCACCTTTTGCTCTGCCTTTCATGCCTTTCTACTTGTCCTGAAAAAACCTTAAAAAATAGTCTTCCAGGTGTTCTTTTCAGCCAAAAGGTGATTGAGTTTGCAAGTCTCGGTCTGCTGTGTTCCTTCATCTCTGGCAACTGTTTGAGATCTTTCAGAGAGCTTGTGTCTGTGTTGGCCTCAGTGCACTTACAGGTGATAGAAAAGTCACAGTAGCACCGCTGGCATTCACCTGTGACCTCTGCATTTAATGTCTTGCCCCTGAGCACATCAAAGATTTGTTCTCAGCCGCTGCTTCAGATTTTGCAGTACAAGGGTACTTGTGGACAATTTGTGCAACATTCTTTCTCTGTGCTACAACTCTATGAACTTGGTGAGAATAACTTATGGCATTTCCCCTAGCGCTGTCACGGATAAGGTTCCTGCGTTGGCTCCTGCACCCACAGAACTTTTAGCCCTTGAGATCCAGACAGAGCCTGGCACTACCCAGCCCTGGGTCTCTGAGTGCTCTCAGGTCCTACTTTTGTTAGGATCCTCCCTGCTGGGAGGTGGGACTTCCACTTCTCTGGCAGTAATGTGCTCATCTAGTCAAAGCTTACCCTTTCTTAAAACATCATCTATGTACCTACTGCCCCATTCCCCTGCCAGCGAACCCAAGCAACATACACCAACAGGGTTGCCCTTTCAGTTAGCAGCTTATGAAACACCTGGTTCACGTGAAATAATAAATGTATCATGGTTTTCTTAGTTTGTTTTGGGGTTTTGAGATATTTTTTTTAAGTACTATGGAGTGTTTCTTGTCTTGACACCAGGTTCTTTAGGGTAGCCCAGGATCTGGAGGTATTTAAAAGCCAGGCAGACAAAGTGCTTAGGGATAGGGTTTAGTGGTGGGATGGCAGGGTTAGGGGAACAGTTGGGCTTGGCGATCTTAAAGGTCTTTTCCAACCAAAACCATTCTATGACTCTATGACTCTATGATCTGTTTCTGCCCTTCATGGTTTGTCTCCTGAATTCAGAGTCCTCTTGGCTCAGCTCGCCTTTTCCACCCTGGGGTGGCTCCACGTCTGAAAGGTTATCCCTATACCAGAACTGCTCTTCTCTTTTTCCCTTCCTAAAGCTTTGCTGCAGCTTACTGAGTCTGTTCATGCAATCCCAGATCAAACCTTCACTATGTTCAGTGGTGCTCCTGCCCATGCATGTTGGTGGGAGCTGGGTCTTGGGTAGCCAGCAGTGAAGGGCATGATAAGCTGATGCTTGGAATCTGCTCAGTTTGGAAAAGCCTCTCTCTCTCTCCTGCCCACCAGGAGAGGACAGGCCCCAGAAGACCCCTCCAGTAGTTTTTAAGAAATGTGTTTTCCTTGGTGGTGTTTTTCGTTCTCATACAAACTACTGTTCCTCAACTATTTTCTTCCAGACTATTTTTTTCAAGTGATTTCTGTCTCCAGTTGTTGAAAACAAAGTTCCCTTCTAAAGATTTTTCTGCTTTCAGTGGAAAGTCAAAACTTTGTGCAAGGTGGAAAAAAAAAATCCTCTCTGATCCACTCTGCTCATAGAGAATGCTGCAGGCCACTATTGTTTCTGTCCTTTACTGCTTTTCCATCCTTGCTGCATTGCTCTTCTGTTGCCTTCCTTTCTCTTTGCCAGCTGACATCCTTCCCCAAAGCACCATGTGCCTTGTGCCCTTTCCAAGGGCTTCGCAGTCCTTTCCTCACTCTGCATGCTGAAATGGTCAGCAGGTGAATAGTTAACGCCACCACTGGAGGTGGTGTCTCAGATGAAGGAGAGGAAGCCTCTGAGCTGAGTCAGGTTTTCTGCAGGTTCAAGCTGTTGGCTTTGCTCTGTTTCTGTTAGAAAGACTGTCCCTGGGGCCACGAGATTTCCCAGTCACACGCTGGGCTTGCACTTAGGTAGACATGGGTTTGAAACACAGGCTAGGTACACCAGCTGGTGCCTCGATGCCTGTCCCATGTACTGTATTGCCCTGGAAGTGTGGAAATCAAGGATGCAATAGCAGCTCTTCTACCTTTCAGTCAGTCTCAGGAAAGTGAGGGGGCTATTCCTGTGATCTGCTGCCCTTCTGGAGAGAGGCAGGAATTCACAGCTGCACAAAAACCAGTCTCCTGTATTGATTTTGGATAGCCTGGCAAGACCACTTAAAAAAAGCTGGCACTGTGATGCAGATTGGACCAGCAAAGAGGTCCAGCAAAACAGATATATAGAGTAGTAATCGACGATCAACAAACAAATTGGGCATACGTGTATGTCCTGGTTTTGGCTGGGACAGAGTTAATTTTCTTCCTAGTAGCTGGCACAGCACTGTGTTTTGGACTTAGTGTGAGAAGAATTTTGGTAACTCATTGATGGTTCAGTTGTTGCTGAGCAGGGCTTACACCAGGCAAGGACTTCTCGGCTTCCCCTGCTCTGCCAGGGGCACAAGGAGCTGGGAGGGGGCACAGCCAGGACAGCTGACCCCAACTTGCCCAAGGGCTATTCCAGACCATAGGCTGTCATGCCCACTATACAAAGCTGGGGGAAGAAGAAGGAAGGGGGGGACGTTTGGCGTGATGGCGTTTGTCTTCCCAAGTCACTGTTACGTGTGATGGAGCCCAGCCTGGGGATGGCTGAGTACCCTCCTACCCATGGGAAGGAGGGAACGAATTCCTTGTGTGGCTTTGCTTGCACGTGCAGCTTTTGCTTTCCCTATTAAACTGTCTTTATCTCAGACTACAAGTTTTCTCACTTTTACCCTTCCGATTCTCTCCCCCATCCCACTGTGGGGGAAGTCGGCAATCAGCTGGGGCAGGCTTAGTTGCTGGCTGGGGTTAAACCATGACAGTATAACTGATCCTTATCTCACCTAGCTTGGTAATGACCAAGAGCGTTACCTTCAGACCTTCTGTGGTTTGCAGAAAGCAAGTTGGAGCGACTCAGGGCTCTGGTGTACAGCCTGAAGGCATTGTTGAGGGCAGCTAAATGCCTACCATAATGGTTGAATCCACCAGGCAGCAAGGCATCAGGTTAGTGCTGAGTGTCCATGTCCTCATTCTTCTGAAAGCCAGGTGTCCCTCACGACTTCCTATGGCTCGCGGGGTGCTAGGAGCAACAGTCCTACAAGTCTGGTTGATATTCTTGGCCCTATGAGCTGCATACCAAGGGCTTTATATGGGTGAGAGCCACAAGATACATGTCACCATTCTCAGAGGGCCAAAGGGAAGGGGATGCCTGTGACTGGTTCACACTCACAGGTGACAACATCTCACAGGGGCCTTTGTGCCCCACAGGGGAGCAGGATTGACCAGGTATTGAGCAGGGAGCAGAGTGTGTCTCTCTGGAAACCCACTTTGGTTATATGAGCCACCTCTGCTACTTCGCTCTGGATTTTCCAGCAACCGTAGCACTGGTGCAGACCTGTTGGTGGTCAGGCAACAGCATAGAAATAGAACCCACATTGCTGATGTACCATATGCAAGCGAGAAGCTGGGCCATGTCTTACATGGGTGTTAATTCTGTGATCAGAGGTTCTGTGGTCTTGCACAACTGCTGTCAGGATGCATGAATTCGCAGAAAAGCAAGCTGCTAGCCAACAACGTTACAGTGATTAAAAAAATAGGTCTGTGCCTCTTAATGCAAATAAGTGCGCATTAGTCACCTTAATCCTGCTGGGCCTCAGACAGCAAATTCAAGAACTCCCCGTTTGTACTGTTTTTAGAAATACCACGATTTCAAACCACTCTCCTCATGCTTTTTAGACCTGAACCATGATTTTCAAGTGCTTGGAGTTGTCAGTGCTGCTATTAGCCAGGCAAGAGAGGGGTTCATGGGAGAGAAGAAATGAAAAAGGAGCAAATTTCTTCATGGACATTTCCGATGCAAATGACCACCTGCAAACAGATCAAAGTTTCAGCATGTCTCATGAAACTAGAATGTGTTTCATAATGTGTCAGGCTCATTTCAGACAGCCTTTTGCCAATGGCAGGTATTATAATTAGGGGTTAGCAAGTGTCTCTGCTCACCGCTCTGTTCTGGCTGGCATCACGCCCACAAGGCAGCTCTATCAACACTTCACTTCAAAGGTACAAGACTTACCTGTTATTTCAATATCAATGAGACATTAACTGATGGCAGTGAAAGGTCAGTTCCAGCCTATAAGTAAAACCCTGTTATTAGTATTTTTTATTACATTTAGTTGTTTTAATTTTTTGACTAAAGTTGTTTAGAAGGTAATTAAGTCCCATCGGTGCCCGGAGTGCTTAGATACAGAGGAAAGTTCAAATGCCAGCAAATCTATCTTCCTCCATGCCTTAAATTCAGAGAAAGAATTGTAATGAAAATACATCAACTGTATTCGCCAGTACTGCGTAGTAAACCAGCGCCTTCTTACACCCCTCCCTGCAAACGACCAAATGTCTTTTGCAGAAATCCTCATGCCTATTTCACATCTGGGGACTGAAATCTCAGATTCTGTCCCCAGATAGCAGGATGGATGCATAGGTGCTGAGCACCAGATCGTTGTCCCTACAAAGTCACTAAGGTCTTCCAGGAATCCAGCTCGCATTTTGGGCTGGTGACTCTTGGAAGCCTACCCTTTAGGGAGGAGAAGGAACAGGTACCGTGTAAGTCAATGAACAGTTCTGGTAGATACAGAGGCAAGACAGAAGAACCTCTGACGACTAATATTTAAATTTTAGAGGACATTTTTCAGAGTTTTCCAGTACACTCATTATAGCTTTAACAAATATGTGCAATGCGTATAAGACAATCCATCTCAGCAGCGTGATGGCTATTACCCACATTCTGCTTTCTCTTTTATTAACTTGTTACCCTATATTTGTAATAAATAGAAAATTGTTCAGTTCAATATTTGCCTTCCCCAATATCGCTCACTGACTAATCTTTTATTTTGCATTCCCTCTTTCCTCCCAGATTGTTAGATCTGATAATTCAGCTGATAAAATACCGTCCGTTTCATTAATCCAACAGACACAAGCAAGCGAAGTGGTGAATTCAAAAAGAGACGATAGGTTTCACTAATCCAGTAGATATGTGATAACAAATTCATGAATCTGATCACAAATTTAGGTGAGAAAAATATTAATGATACCAGAGAGCGGATGGTGCTTTGGTAGTTTCAGCCTGATGGTCTGAGACCATGAACTTTGAGTCCCCAAGGATACCTTTGCAACCTCTTTATAAGCTAGAAAAGGCTGGGGAGCGCAGAACTGGAAGCAGGTAAAAGAATGGAGCATGAGCAATGATTTGCTTTAAAAGCAAAACCAACTACAAAACCCCAGCCCAAACCAAAAAAACCACCCTCCAGTCTTAAAATCAATATACAGGGGGTTCACTCTGACAGCCTGCATGATGGAAAATAATATTGATAGATAGACTCCTGCTTAAAAAAACCTCAAAGGCTAGGCATTTACTTCATGAAAGTAACAACTCTAATCCAAGTTGTGTATGCTGTCCTTGCCTCTCCTCCCAAACAAAAGAGGAGGAATGGAAGAGTCCCAGAAAAGCACACACGCCTGTTCTGAGGTAGGGTGCCGTAAGAGGAGTTTTTTGCTGTGTTTGGCCACATGTATGAGGTCTTTCACAGAAGGTAACAGGGTGATCTAGGCTGGAGCAGGCTGGATGGGAGCATTCAGGTAGTCTAGGAGCTCCTTCGAAGTCCTCACAGGATAAGCTGATAAAGAAAAGCTATATAGCTGTAGGCTTTATCTGATTGCATATAATCAGGTGGGTGCAATGGCTGCCAGATGATGAGGAAAAGACCCTTGCTCACAAGTCATGAATTGAGGCCAAACAAGTAGGAACTTCTGAGGAAGCTGCTGGGGCTGGAGAGCTTCCACTTGGAGACAAGCACTTGAAAATGGGCTGTTTCCCTAAGGAGCTATAAACAGCCAAATGAGTTCAAAAGCTGCTGGAAGGGACAGGACTTGATAGAGGCAGACATGCAGGGCAATCATATGTGGCACCTTTTTGCTTTCATTCTTCTTTTCCTTCTTTCTTTTCTTTCATTCATTCATTCTTTCTTTCTTTTGGAAAACTGGGTAAAGCTGGGGAAAATACGATCTGTTTAATAACATGCTGATAATCTGCCCCACTAGCACAGAGAACTGGAGCAATGTGTTCAAATGGTGGACTTGGCAGGGAAAAAATACAGCATTTTTCTTTATTATAATGAAGAGTGGAGCATATAACCTATTGTGCAGTTTAATAGCACTATTAAACCAACCAGACTAAACGTTTGCAGGGAGTCTGGATATGCTGCAGAATGACCCAAAGTCTGACGCCCGAGTGACTGCAGAGTTTCTGATTAATCAACAGAATAAAAAAAGGAAAAACTGTTTCCCCACATGTGGCTGAATTAGTGGAGCATTGCCAATCTGAAGAGAAATTAGAGGCGCAAGGGGGTTGCACTCTGTAGGTATGTGCTCTGTAGAATTAAGCAATCTAAAAATGGCTATTTACAGAAGCCGACTTGACCCTAAAGCATGCGCTACAAATTGCCACATCAATGAAGATGCCTACTAAACATGCCAGGATGGTGCAGCATTGTAAGATCTGTGCAACAAATAAACTAAAGGTCAGGCATAAATACAGCTCAGGCAACACCCACCGTGTGCTTTTGCTGTGAGAAAGAGTTTCTCAATGCAAATGGCTATTGATTTTCTGACAATCTTGTAGAAACTGCAATGAATTAGGGCACATGCAGTAAATGTGGAGGTCAGTGCATAATCACAGCTTTCAAAAGATGCTTCCCGAGGATTTCAGAGTCCTTGTTTGCTGATGATGGGCTAGAGATCGCTGATAATGTTGTACAGTTCCCAGCTCTCAAGTTTAAAGAACAAAAGCGAGGTGTGGCTGACAAATTGGAGAAAAAAATCTTGAGTGAATCTTGTCCAGGGTCTGCTCACTGGGTAACATCTCAACGGGATAATCCAGCCACCTTGAAGGAGTGCGAGAACTGCACTTTGAAAAACATACAGAAGAAAACATTTCTGCCAGATTTTAAGTGTGAGCTCCCACACCCTGAGAAGACCTGGCCAATGCTAGATTGGTTATGCCTTTATTTATTTCTAAATCTTGCAACCCTCCAATGACAGAGGTTTCTTCTGTGCTGACCTGTTCTGAAACCGCACCATCTTCCCGGTGTAGATGTTTTCCCTTAACATCAATTCCTCACCTCCCAAGCTGAAATTTGATGTTGTTACAATAATCAATGTATGTAACACATCATAATAGATTTAATTATGGTATTACTTCTCGGTCTCTAATAAAACCATTGGTTTCATTGCTTATAGCCTTGGCCAGTGTAACCTGTTTAGGTGCATGTTTCTCTCAGTCTCAGGGGGCTGTGGTGAATGCACAGCAAAGCTTCAGAGAACTAAAGGAGGTTCTCCTCCCCCTCTACTCTGCACCGGTAAGATCCCATCTGGAGCACTGCATCCAGTTCTGGGCTCCCCACTTCAAGAAGGATGAGGAACTCCTGGAGAGAGTCCAGAGGAGGGCTACAAAGGTGATGAGGGGACTGGAGCATCTCCCCTACAAGGAAAGGCTGAGGGAGCTGGGCTTGTTTAGCCTGGAGAAGAGAAGACTGAGAGGGGAATCTCATCAACACATACAAGTATCTTAAGGGTGGATGTCACAAGGACAGAGCCAGACTCTTCTCAGTGGTGCCCAGCGCCAGGACAAGGGGCAATGGGCACAAACTGAAGCAGAAGAGGTTCCAGTTGAATGTGAGGAAGAACTTCTTTGCTTTGAGGGTGACCGAGCCCTGGCCCAGGCTGCCCAGGGGAGCTGTGGAGTCTCCTTCTCTGGAGATATTCAAAGCCCTGCCTGGGTGATGTCCTGTGCCCCCTGCTGTGGGTGAGCCTGCTTGAGCAGGGGGGTTGGACCGGGTGATCTCCAGAGGGCCCTTCCAACCCCTGCCATGCTGGGAGTCTGGGATTCTGTAAAGGCTCCAGTGAGCATGTGGGAGCTGATAATTTCCAAAGGCTTGCAAAATGTCACCACTACATTTCTTTCACAATGTCCATGTTTTGTTGAAATTGTTCTTAAAAACAATGCTCTTGAACTGGATGCCTGTGCTCAAACATTCCCACCTAGCTCAAGGTGGTTTGGCAAATTTTAAACAGTTTACATGGAACATGGGGAGTTGGGCAGTTTAGAAAATATGTATTGCTTTTGCATGCTTGGCCCTCCCCGTATGTGATGCCAAGTACCTGGTTCAGAGGTAGCAGAGCTCGGGGTGTGGGAGAAATACCTGGGATAGTCAGAAATGGTGTTATTCAAAGGGTATTTACTGTGGAAGGGTTACCAAAGCGCTTGTTTTGTCCAAAGAGAAACGACTGTTCCCAGTTTGAAATGTCACGGGTGGGAGGTGAATTTAACCATCCAGCTCCCATCAAAGTCAGTGTGTGCCATCCGGCTAAAGCCCCCCTGCCATCATTTGAGAAGCTGAAGTGTTATCACAGCCTCCTATAGGAAAGGAGACTGAACAAGCTGATGCTAAAAATAAATGGCTAAAGTTTCAGCGGTCAGGTAAATGAGGACAGTATTTCCTGAAGTTTGGCAGTTCCATAATCTGATATTCTGGGGATATCAGGGACTGGGGGTGGGGTGGGGTGGGTGTGCTCCTGAAGCCGTTCTCTGAAAATCTGAGTCTTGAGCGCCTGTGGTGCGTTGGCAAGCTAAGACTGAACAAAACACAGCAGACAGTTTGGCTATCAGGAGCCTCCTCAAAGACAAAATCATGATGCATTGACATGGCCCGCTATGTGCTTCAGCAGGATAGCAGGGGAGAGGGAAGAAGGTTTTATTTATTTATTTATTTAGATCTATCAATAAAATCTGTGTGGAAAACCCCTAAACTCAGTGTTCTCTAAAAGCTTCTTTTTGAATCATTTTCCCTTTTTAGCTGTTTGATCCATAACCATATTTACCAGTTTCCACAGTCCATAAACAGAAACAGGAAAATACTGAGATACCAGGCTATTTCCATGAAACACTGAACATAAGAAATAACCAATAAAAATGAGCCTGTATATTTCAGGACCCATCTGAGGCTTATTTTGTGACCATTTGTGGAGATGGACAAAGGCCCAGAAGTTATTTTAGCCCCTTCCTGTTCTAATTAGCCATGCAAATACACCACATGACTGTTAAATGCATCCAGAGGATGCTTTTTCGGAGCCCTCTCTGCTGATCTCCTGGCAACCTGTGCTCATACAATAAACAACACCTCCCTACATTTCCAAACACACAGGTTTATGACCTCACAGAGAAAGGTCTGTATGGCTGCGTGACCAATGAGACCCCACTGGGGTGCTGAGCACTAACACTGACCTGTGCTGGTGCTGCCACAAAGCCCGTGACAGCAACAGAAGACAGCTTTCAGAAAGCACTATTTTTGCCTCTTGTACTCAAAATAGGCAGGTGTTCTCACCACCTTGGTACTGGTCACAATACAGGGCCATAAAGATCATAGAATCATAGAATCACAGAATCGTTTAGGTTGGAAAAGACCTTTTGAGACCACCCAGCCCAACTGTTCCCCTAACCCTGCCACCCCACCACTAAACCATGTCCCTAAGCACCTCGTCTGCCCAGCTTTTAAATACCCCCAGGGATGGGGACTCAACCCTTGCCCTGGGCAGCCCCTTCCAGCGCCTGACAGCCCTTGCGGGGAAGGGATTTTTCCCAATGTCCAACCTAAACCTGCCCTGGCACAACTTGAGGCCGTTTCCCCTTGTCCCATGGCCTGTTCCCTGGAAGCAGAGACCGACCCCCCATGGCTCCCCCCTCCTGTCAGGCAGTTGTAGGGAGCGATAAGGTCTCCCCTCAGCCTCCTCTTCTCCAGGATGAACACCCCCAGCTCCCCCAGATGCTCCCCAGAAGCCTTGGGCTCCTCCCCAGCTCCGTTGCCCTTCCCTGGACACGCTCCAGCCCCTCTGTGTCCTTCTGGGAGTGAGGGGCCCAACCCTGAACCCAGCATTCAAGGAGCAGCCTCACCCATGCCCAGGACAGGGGCACGGTCACTGCCCTGCTCCTTCTGGCCACACCAGTCCTGATACAAGCCAGGATGCTGTTGGCCCTCTTGGCCACCTGGGCACACTGCTGGCTCATATTCAGCTGCCTGTCGACCAACACCCCCAGGTCTTTTTCTGCCATGCAGCTCTCCAGCCACTCTTCCCCAAGATGTGTCTGAACCAGCCAGAGCGGCTGCTGGGAGCATCTGTACCCTGACCAGCACGATGCTGGATGCAAGTTGGTGTCCCAGTAGCCCTTATTCTGGCATCTGAGCTGCCTCTGTCTTGCATCACATTTTTCTGGGGTGGCCTATGGAAAGCGTGCTGAACAAAACTCTTCTCTGGTCATCATTGCCAGGGCAGGCTGAGCTTCAGGGCTGGGGTTTAGTGTAGCCACCGCTGCCTGCCTCCAACCTGGGAGCTGGCAAGGGTGCCGGCCTCTGCCAAAATCCACTGCCTACACACATGTGAGTGAGAAGGCCAGCTGTCCAGGAGTGGTCCATAGGCATCAAGTCCATAGGCATGGACTTGATGATCTTAAAGGTCTTTTCCAACCTAAATGATTCTATGATTCTATGATTCTATCTCCTGCGGACATGACCAACTCCAAGCCACAGCTTGGGACCATGGAGACAGAGCTTTAACGGCAGGTGCCACTAGCAGAAGGCATCAGCATCACTCAGTGGGATGATATCCCATGATGTGATATCTCTAAAGCACCACTGTGGTTCCAGAGGCTTAAACGATACCCATCTGCATCTGCCCGTGCCCCTGCCCCTGCTCTGCCGAGCTCTCCTGCCTTCCCAGCACCATCTGTAATTGCTGGGTCTCTCCCTGCCCTCTGTGAGCAGATGGCATTTGTCACCCTCAGCTACCCCACTGACTACACAATCTTCTCGTTTCAGAACAGATATAAATACCAGTTAGCATCAAGCAATTGTGGTGTTTGCTTTCTACTTATTAAAACCCACTTTATTATGATGTTAACCTTCAGACCCTTGGAACTGCCTGACACCAGCTGTCTCAGGAAGCAAAGACCCCGTGTAAACAAAGATGTCACTCCCCCGAGCAAGAGCAACGCTGCACTTTATTAATGAAAGCTTGGAGCACCATACAATTCCCTCGCCCACCCTGCCAGACATTTAACACCACAACACTTCAGTCATCACAAAAGACAGATGCGATATTTTCTAATTGATAGAACATCTATTGAAAACTTATTTAGACACTTTAATGGGATAACGGGAACACCGTGCCAATCTGTGGAGGTGGCGAGCTCACCAGAAACTTTAATACTTTCTATATGCACAAGAAAATACCATTTACAGAGACTTCTTCCTGGTTTCATCCATCTGCCTCACCAAGCTATTCCTTTGTGTCTCTTATTTATGGCTGTAATTTTGATGCCACAGTTACTGTACATGATCTGCTGTATATTTCTCTTATTTGCTTTGAAATTGCTCTTTTCAGCTCATACCTGAAGTCCTTTATTTGCCCACAAAATAACCAGGCCCTGAACTACTTCCTGGCAACCAGTTTTGCAGTGCCTAATTTTTTTTTTTTCTGTAATGGTGTATATACATTCTTTATTATTGCACTTAAATGCTTATTAACAATTCATGTAGTCTGAAATGGCTGAAAAAACAGATTCTTGAGCTAAATATTTCTGGAGAGTCTCTTAGCCCAGGGCCCTTCTCTGCAAGTGTAGGCTCCACAGTGAAGAAGAACATGGCTTGAAGTTGGTACTTCCAGGGTAATTGCATTTTTTAATTAACAGTATATTTAATCCATATACAGAAGAATGTAACATAGCTGCTCAGGGGCTGCTGTAACAGGCTAAAAATAATTTTGCACAGTATATACTTTGATTTTACCAGCCAGACTCATATTATGGTCATTGGAGACTTCAGAGAGGGCATCCTGCTCTGAAAACACAGGGCTCCTGTGCCTACCATCTTGGTCACATGTATGGGCCAGTACCACGTATGGGAGCGGGCGCCCTGGGGCTCCCTGTTAGCAGAGGGTGCTTGGAGAAGAGGGTTTGGGGTGACCTCCTCATTGCCTGCAGGGCACTGAGAAATGTTCCTTTTCTGCTCAGTTTCACAGAGTTCAAGTGTCTAACCAAATAGCAGAAAGGCCACTGTTTACAGGTCAAAATGTTCCTCCTCTGCAGGGGACTCAGAAAGTCCCCAGTGCAGTGAACAAACATTTAGAAATTTCTAAATATTTAGAACTTGGGACATAACCTGGATGCCAGACCCAGCAGCGTGCTACCACCTCTCCTCTGGACAAGCCCTTGGCCAGTGACAACGGTGAGGAGGGGTGAGGGGCTCTGCTTTTTAGTTAATTTTTACTCCAGCTAATTTGATTGTCAGAAGCAAAAAGAGGAATTTGAAATTTTCTGTACACTCATTGACCTTTAAGCTTGCAGCCCTTATATTTTAAGTACCGTCCAAGCAACAGCTGAACCTTTCAAAGGGATAGCAGCTTCTCTACAGGCTTGTTTCTCCCACAAATGGCAGGAGTGAGATGATACGATCCAGAGGCCTCTGAGGACTTGACACTTAATTGTTCTCCCGTTGAAAAGCTGATCAGTTTGGAGACTCTCCCTGGGGAGTCCTCCCTTTATCTTGATCTCTTATTTCTTTCCTTGTAGCACATAATTCCACACACATCCCTCCCAGCACCGTAAGTTCAGGAAGCGCATTTGTCTCCAGCTCCATCAGACTGTGTTGTACTGCTGATGTGTGAGCGGCGGCACTGGTGGTTCAATAACTGAAGACGAGCCTGTGAGCGGGGGAAATCCACATTTACTTCCACTAACTGCTGTGCAATGCAAACTGCTTTACGTCTCCACTGCATCCATAATACCCACTGCCAAGGGATGCTCTACAGAGACGTGGTGAAAGGAAAGAAGGAAGATTGTTGGTGTCATTCTCCCAGGGAGGAGTGTTGGTTCCAGCCAGACTCCTGTGCCGGCAGGCCAACAGGGACAGCTTAACATCATCTGGTGACAGCTCCTGTGCATGACAGAAAATAGCATAAGAGGAAACAACAACACCATTTCTGCATGCAAGTGTGGAAGCAGTGGGACTCCCTGGAGAGGAGACACCGCTAGGAGCAGGATGGACAAAAAGAAATATGGTGGTCAGGGGAAGAATGCTACAACCAGCGCTACTGCCAGGGGCCCATCCTGAGGACTGGAAGCAAAAACGGGGTGGAAACAGTGTCACTGGAGGTCATTGGTGTGGGGAGACCCAACATGTGAAAGCTGGCAAGAGTGACTAGTTGGCCTCCAGGGGTTCCGTCCTTGGTGATAGCCTGGTGGGCTTCCAGTTCAGTCCTTTGGATGATCCCAGATGGTCTGAGGCAATCGGCTGTCCTGTGGCTTTGTATGTCAGCTAGTGAAACAGAAGTGGTGAGGCATGCCCAGTCATTCCTCACAGACTCTTGACACCTCTCTGTTCACCATTTGGCCATGATGCGGTTGAGCATCTCTCTCTGTTGGCACACGTACATGGTGCCAAAGTATACACCAAGGTGACGGCTCTGTGCAGAGAGGTGGGAATCTGGCTTGTGCTGAGCTGTTCTCCCATGGGGTCATATCCTGATGGGTTTGGTGCTACCCTCCACATTTTGAGCACCAGCAAGTGTTGCCACACCAACATCAATAGTTCTGATTCAGTTTGGGCAATGGCTACTATATCTGAGCCTAAGTGGCCCGGACAATGATAGACATGGCCACCAAGATGAGCATGAATAGCCTAGAAAGGGGACAGAGCAATGGGGTGCTGATGATGCCGGAGCTGATTTAGGAATGAGGTGTAATTTTGCCAATGGTTTCATCTGGGTTTGATCTGAGCTTGAGGCGATTTGTTCTGAAAGGGTTACCAGATACCGTAAATGGCAAATATTCTTACATTGATTGGAGAAGAAAACAGTTCAGGTCTTGCAGCCAGAAACAGAGGGGATGCCAAGCTTTCCACATGCAGAGGCCTGAATCTCTTCTTGTAAATCTTGTGATGAGGCAGAGTGGTACCCCCTTACCTGCTCCCCAGTGGTCTGACCCCAGGTTGCAGCTGGGCCACATCAGACCCATCCTTGGGCACAGGCAGCCAAAACCCCAGCAGTGGGGGAGAGGCTGCAGACCTGACTGCTGCACTCGGGGACCTGAAAGTGATCAATGCCCCAAGCTCAAAGTGAGCCTTTCCTCCGGACATTCACCAAGGGGAAATCATGCCTGACCAATCTGATAGCCTTCTATGATGGTATGACTGGCTGCATAGACGAGGGGAGAGCAGTGGATGTTGTCTACCTTGACTTCAGCAAGGCTTTTGACACTGTCTCCCATAACATCCTCATAGGGAAGCTCAAGAAGTATGGGTTGGATGATTGGACAGTGAGGTGGATTGAGAACTGGCTGAATGGCAGGGCTCAGAGGGTTCTGATCGGTGGGGCAGAGTCCAGTTGGAGGCCGGTAGCTAGTGGAGTTCCCCAGGGCTCAGTACTCGGCCCAGTCTTGTTCAACTTGTTCATCAATGACCTGGACGAGGGGACAGAGTGTACCCTCAGCAAGTTCGCTGATGACACAAAACTGTGAGGAGTGGCTGATACACCGAAAGGCTGCGCTGCCATTCAGCGGGACCTGGACAGGCTGGAGAGTTGGGCGGAGAGGAACATGATGAAATTCAACAAGGGCAAGTGTTGAGTGCTGCCCCTGGGGAGGTCGAACCCCATGCACCAGTACAGGCTGGGGGCTGACCTACTGGAAAGCAGCTCTGCTGAGAGGGACCTGGGAGTCTTGGTGGACGACAAGCTGACAGTGAGCCAGCAGTGTGCCCTTGTTTCCAAGAAGGCCAATGGCATCCTGGGGTGCATTAAGAGGAGCGCAGCCAGCAGGGCGAGGGAGGTTCTCCTCCCCCTCTACTCTGCCCTGGTGAGACCCCACCTGGAGTACTGTGTCCAGCTCTGGGCTCCCCAGTTCAAGAAGGATGAGGAACTCCTGGAGAGAGTCCAGAGGAGAGCAACTAGGATGATAAAGGGACTGGAGCATCTCCCCTATGAGGAAAGGCTGAGAGAGTTGGGCTTGTTCAGCCTGAAGAAGTGAAGACTGAGAGGGGACCTCATCAATACATACAAATATCTTAAGGGCGGAAGTCACGAGGACAGAGTCAGACTCTTTGCAGTGGAGCCCAGTGACAGGACAAGGGGCAATGGGCACAAACTGAAACATAAGAGGTTCCAGTTGAACGTGAGGAAAAACTTCTTTACTCTGAGGGTGACGGAGCACTGGCACAGGCTGCCCAGGGGGGTTGTGGAGTCTCCTTCTCTGGAGATATTCAAAGCCCGCCTGGATGAAGTCCTGTGTAACATGCTCTAAGAGAACCTGCTTTAGCAGGGGGGTTGGACTAGATGATCTCCCGAGGTCCCTTCCAACCCTTGTGATTCTGTGATCCCATGATAACTGGGATGCCAGCCTAAAGGGCAGCTGGCAAGGGAAAACAGAAGCTCCCAAGAGACACCACAGCAACACTTCAGAGCCAAAATAATTTTATTTGTCAGCTAGAACAGACTTTGAATATTTAGCAAAAAGCTTTTTTAATGCAAATTATTTATAACAGCAGTCATGTTAGTGGCAGAGACAGGGCTGCATAATAAAAATGTGAAACCAGGCTGTTGCTTGACTTCATACTGAAATTGAAGCTCTAACATAGACCTTCTGCTTGCATTTGCTGAGAGCTTGACCCCTAGGACTCACAGGTGTGCTGGAACCTGTACCACATGGGCTGTTATTGACAGACTGTATCCATGGTCATCTGTCAGTCTGACTGTAACCACCTCTTCTCCCTCCCAAACCGACTGTCCAGGTGTTGCGCCTGGGTCCACGTGTGTTTGTTTGCACAGCAGCCAGTGCAGGGATGTCCTGACGTGTGGTGGGGGCTTCTCAGGTGAGGAACAAGTATAGGTAATAAACAATAAGATTGGTGCTTTGCAGCCAGAGCAAACTCGCTCTTTAGGCTGTTAGCAAGAACCTCCAAAACCTCGCCTCTTGCTTTTGTCTTCTGTAGATACCACTTGTCATGTAATGGGTCTTTCATCTCAATAGGACTTTTATCTTCAAACATGTCAGATCTTTAAAGGACTGGAAAACATCAACAGGTAGGGAGAAACTTTATTCTAATTTGCTTGATGGAAGGGAAAGAGGATGATGCAGCCAATTCAACGAGCAGAGACTGCCTTTGGACGAGGGCTCCTGTTCCTAAAGGCTTGCTGGGTTCTTCTCAGTGCCATGGTCCACTCTTAAATCAAGACTGGTCAGAGCAATTCATGCTAAGGAGGAGTGGGCAGGCTGTGCTGTATTAATATCACTGTGTGTTTTGGCACCTTCAATAGTTTTGTTGTTGACATTCTGCACTAAACTCTAATCAAGAAGCCTGTAATGGAAGGAGGCTGCATAGTGTGACCTCCCAATGGACAATGCTCCTGTCCCATACTGATGAGCTGCAGAAAAATGGATCATTTAGCGTCGTTAACAGTGACAGGGAGATAATGGTCATGCTGCAAAGGAAGCTGTGCAAGCAGAAGCTCTTTTTTGTGCCTGCTCCAAAGCCTAACTTCTAGAAGAGTGTTTGTGACTGTTGTTTGTTAACCCAAAAAGTGGCAGAAGGGCCTCTTTGATGTAGCCATATGCCACATGTCATTAAGGATCCTTAATCAAAAATAGAAGGAAATTGTAATTCCCTCCTTGGTTCTGAATTTGAAGTGAAGAGACATCTTAGTCACCAGCTAAAGGGCCAACTTCAGCTGCAGTGTTCCTTCAGCTTTACCAAAATTGGCCCAGCATGAGCCTGGCTGCTCACAGTGGGGAATCACAAATCACAAATAATGTTGGTATGTTTATCTGAGGAACAGTCTCCTTTTGGAGAGATAGAGTCAGCTCTGAACACTGGGAGAGATTTTGCTGTCTTGTGTTAGACCCTGATGATGTGAGCTCTAGCTATGCTTAAGCCAAGGGATAGAAAGAACAAGAGGGGGGGGGAAAGATTTTTCTGAATTTTCTTCACTGTGAAAGATTTGGGCATTGAATAAGGAGGCACTGTACTAGCATTGTAACTGGAGATATCGGTTTAACACCTAGCTCTTTTCATAATCATAAGCAAGTTATTTATTACACTGCCGAGTCTTTTCCTATTTATTGCTCTGTTTGAAGTCCCATCATCTGGCATCAAGTGAATGTCTCGGCTTTCATTTTTGTAGTATTTTAGTCTCTGTCATTGCACAAAATGCTTGAAACGTAACTGCAAATGAAGGTTAGGAGGATAGTAGGCAAATAAAAAAATAAATTAAAAAAAACCTGGAAATGTATGCTAAGAAGAAGCAAAAGCACATTGTAATTTTTAAATCACTCATGATCTGAAGGGAAGAATGAACTGATTCATGATTTTAGGATGCTCAGGATTGGCAGAAGCATAATTAATCTCTTGTCTCCTTTATGCCTCTGCAAAATGGCATTAATAAGGCAGCATTTATCCATTGTAGACTGTAAGTGCTTCAGGGCACTGCCTAGCACTCCACAGGCCATCATGTAGTGCCTAATGGAGAAGGGTCCTCCTAGTCTTCAATTAGGCCTTAATACAAGATGAATGACAAGCTCCATTTTTGTTGCCAGTTTCAGTCTGTTCTTCACTTGCTGTTTCCGTGATAGAAACATGAGTGAACATCTACATTCTAAGGCAGCAAGCAACCAAATTTTAAATACTACAGGGTAGTCATTTTAAGAAGTCAAGTTTCTCAAAGTGAAATTATCATAATGAGTGAGGAACAAGACGAGTGTAATTGGATTGACGTGAAATGAAGAAAACTAATTAATTTTCTTCTGTGAGGTTTAGGAAAGGTCACAGGGAGGCAACACAGGTCACTGTAGAGGATGCTAAATGCTGTAAATATTTAAATGGCTCACAGAAATCACCGATGTATTCCAGGACATAAAAGCATTTTGGCTTTGAAGAGACAGCAATGTGTCTCACCCATTCCTTCAGTTTGAACACAAAGCGCATCCCAGCTTACAGAGTTGTGGATGGGAGCTATTTGGGACTTTATGGAGAACTGCATACAATAAAGAGAGGGGATGGGAAAGACGATTGGCCGTGGGCTATGAAGCATTTCATTGCAAGGCTCCATTCTTGTCCAGGTCAGTAGAGATGGGAAGTCATTACTGGCTGATGGCTGTTCAATGGCCTGTGTGAAATGAGGAGGTGGTTTCAGTCCAGTTCCCTTGCGGCTGAGTGTCCTTAACATCAAAGCCACCTCCTGTACTGGCAGTGCCTGGCTCATCAGCCTGTGGAGATGGGGCATCAGCTGTGCGGTGGCTGCAGAGGAGCTTCCATGCAGCACAGGGAGCTGGCAGTTTTGAGCAGTTTTGATACCAACAGCTTTGTTCGTTCATGCCGACACGGCTGGTGCTGTGGCTGAGCTGCTTCAGGGACCTGTTGAAAACCAGCCCGGGTTTCTCAGCACCTGTGTGAACACAGCAGTCTCACTGATTTCCCAGGAGCCGCACTTTCAGATCAGCCCAAATTTCAGCTGTAGCAGATGGGTCCCCTATTCCTGCCAGGATGGCCTGGTGATCATCACATACTGAGCACTGGCATCCCATGACACCTGCCAGAGCCATCTGGAGAGCTGGATACGGACCAGCAATGGGCTGTTTGGTGCTGGCACCACGGGGGCCCAAGAAGCCCTTGCTCCTAACACAGTCTTGCAGATTCTCCTATTATTCTCCAGGAGGTGGGATGATGTCTCTCCTGGAGAAGTTTGGCTTGCTCCTAACTGGCTGTACCTCATTGAGTAGTCAGTACGTGATGCCCAGAGATGTTTGATGGCTCACGCTTGACAGAGTCTGCAAGCCATATTGAACATGAGCAGGGGACGGGAGAACGTCTGCCCATGAGGGCACGTGACTGCACTTGGGGCTTATGGATAAAGGTGGTGGGCAGAGGGAGATGTTGATCATGGTTTGATCAGTCAGGAGCAGCAGCTGAGAGTCAAAATTTCTCTCTTTCCCCGGACTATCTATAACTGTTCAGTCCAGCTTCGTTTAGCCACTCCATGGAAATATTTCCCCCAAGTCCTTCAGTGCCTGATGTGTCCATGGACTGTTCAGGACTGGAAGCAGTATGGTGTGCCCAGTACATGGGATGAGCAGGCTGCCAAAGCGGTTAGGAATTCAGCCACTCATCCTCCCAATGCCAAAATCCCCATATGAATGCAGCCCTCAGGAGCTCCTCACGAGATCTCTACTTCCATACCAATGCATCTGTTGACCTTCCAAACCTGAATCTGGCTTTGGTGCCTGAGGCACAGAGGGGTCAAGCAGAAACTGTCTCTGGACTTGTCCTCTACATGTACTGAAATTTGCACTGTAGGAGATTTTGGAGAGCCCTAACCTGGCAGGGTGAGAGAAATTGTGCACAAGTTTTTTGTCACCAGTCAAGAGGAATTCCAGAGACATATTGACAACCAGAGCTCATTCTCCTCCGTGTCACATGTGTCATCCTTGTCCCATCACTTGGATGTGTAGGTCCTGGTGCTTGTGAGCATGTGAGTGTGTGAGTGCATAAAATCAACTTGCTGAGAGCTTTTGTAACCAAGTATTTCCATCAGATCACACATTGAGTTTTATCACACTAAATTTCCCCAGAAGAGAAGGACGCTCACTGCTAGGAAAGATTTCTTGTTCACACTGTGAAATTCATGTGGCTTCGGTAAGAGAATAACAAGGCACTTGACACCTTCCAGTTTCGGAATAACTTTGGAACATCTGTTTTCTCTCATTTAATTTCTCTGTCCCAAAGGGGATTCAGCAAAATGACCAGCTTGCATGCGTTCAGAGCTGACCCGATCCAATCTGAAGAAGAGTTGTGTTTGAGTTCTGTGATGCTGCTGAAGCTGGATTCATTAGCCAGTTTCCCCCCCAGATTTTTCAGAAAGTTTCTACTGTGTTTGAAGGATAATTACCATCCCTTAGTCTCGGGGGAGGAAGAAACAAAGGGCTGCACATTCCCCTTTTGATTCGAACTCAAAGGGTGACAGAGGCATGAAAGAAAGAGTAGGTCCAAGAAATTCTTCAGTAGCATGTTAATAGATCTGCATTGAAAATCATGTGTAGAGTATCACAGGGAGCCCCTCTGGGGAGGAAGAAGAGAGTTAGGACTGCCAAATCCTCCTCTGGAAATAAACGTCCTTGTACTTGTGCCTCTATGGGAATGAGAGGGAGTATGTGACTGTCAGCCGTGTTTTTCAGGGTGATGGTTTTAAAGGTATCTCGGTGCTTACTGCCAGAGATTTATACATCTGAATACCTCTGGCATCTTCCTCTCATCATGCCCCTTCCTTCCCATATCTGCACAACCCCTGTTGCTGGTCTCAGTCCACACTTGCTAATACTGAACAACTTGCAAAGGTTAGAAAATAACCCCTAGAAGGCCCAGTTTAATTTTACAGCACCCTCAGTTTGTCTTACTCTTCTGCAGTCTGGTGCCTTCATTTCACTGATCAGGTCATTCTTATGGCATCTTGGTCCAGCAACGCTGGACATTTTCTGCTGCAAGCCTGCCAGCAGTCTGGTATCAGGAGCAGTGCATCCTTCTCGCATGTGCAGATTATGCAGAGGTTCCCAGCAGCCCCATCCCTCCCCATAGCCTCACACAAGCCGATTCCACCACTGGGGCTCCGTCTGCTCCAAAAGCTCCCGTTCTTCCAATCTTACCTTTCCTCTTCCTCGATTTGTGCAGGGGATTATCTGAACGTGGAGCACTGTGTCCAGTTCTGGGCTCCCCACTTCAAGAAGGATGAGGAGCTACTGGAGAGAGTCCAGAGGAGGGCTACAAAGGTGATGAGGGGACTGGAGCATCTCCCCTACAAGGAAAGGCTGAGGGAGCTGGGCTTGTTTAGCCTGGAGAAGAGAAGGCTGAGAGGGGAATCTCATCAATACATACAAATATCTTAAGGGTGGATGTCACAAGGACAGAGCCAGACTCTTCTCAGTGGTGCCCAGCACCAGGACAAGGGGCAATGGGCACAAACTGAAGCAGAAGAGGTTCCAGTTGAATGTGAGGAAGAACTTCTTTGCTTTGAGGGTGACCGAGCCCTGGCCCAGGCTGCCCAGGGGGGCTGTGGAGTCTCCTTCTCTGGAGATATTCAAAGCCCTGCCTGGGTGATGTCCTGTGCCCCCTGCTCTGGGTGAGCCTGCTTGAGCAGGGGGGTTGGACTGGGTGATCTCCGGAGGGCCCTTCCAACCCCTGCCATGCTGGGATTCTGGGATTCTGTGATCTGATGACTTACTGCCCAAGTGTGAGCATTCCTGCAAAGGTGCAGGTTACCTGACGTGCTGGATGTACATATGGACATGCACATCCCTGTTCTTTTCAGAGAGCTCTGCTAACTGTCAAATTAAGCTTGACTAAAATCCTGTTTAGTCCCCAACAAAGAGCTGCTCACAGGTGGTTTCTCAAACACATACAGTGAACAAGTGAATGTATGTGGTATTTTCAGTTCTGGATCATGCCAAACCCAAAATGAAAAGAATGAAAGAATCTTACATCCTCCAGTAATTAAAAAGATGAACAAAAGTCCTTAGAGAAAGATGATTCATGTGCCTAAAGAGTTGCTTTTCTTTTCTTACCATTATCATAAATATTTTCTATTTCATTACAGTTGAAATTTTTATCATGATTAATTAATGATGATGCTCTAACAAGATTCAATAACTAGCTTTCAAAAAAATGAAAAAAAGCTAAGAATTTTGCCAAAATCCTTTCACAATTAACACAGAAAGTGTCTCCAGTACAGCTTCACCTTATGTCAACAAAGACGGGGTTTAGTGCTATATTGTATCTTCCATAATAGGTCTCTTAAGCAATGCAAGTGACACTATATCACATAAGAATGTCTTTAATGGCAAATATTATGTATTTTTATAAAATATTTAAAGGCACTAAAAATTCTGTGTTTTAAATCCTGTATCCAGTAAGCAGCTGTCCTGAATTAAATATTGAAAGCTGCGTTTGGTGCATCCCTCAGGTATGTGCAGCAACTACTTAGCATCCATGAGCGGCGTGAGACACACCTGACTTGCCAGTGTGCCAGCACACGTGCCCCGAGCATCCCACCTTCCCCAGCTCTGCGGAGCTTCCACCCATCTGGAGGGTAACACATCCCTAGAAAAAATAAGCAATGCGCTAGCTCGTGACCAGCCTGGAAAACCAGGGGGAGGTTGATGGGTAATCCATCATGTCTCAATTTCTCACTTGAGAAATTAAGTTTTTTGCCACATAAGAAGGTGGTGATGGTCAGTGAGATTTTTGGTGCTCTGGTGAAAGGTGTAGGTAATGAAAACCTGTCATTAAGGATGGGGAACTTCACCACTTTGGGTTTCTTCTTGGAGCAGAAAAGCACTGAAAACACACTTTCTTCCTAAAAGACTGGCTTTAAACCTAAGTATTTTCTTTTGGTACCCTTGGTCTCTTAAAGGGGCTTGTGAGAGAAGCTGATTTCCTCCCCAGCTGAACAGCCACATATCTCGTCTGTCCAAACCAGGAGACCTAAGAAACTCTGGGCTGGAAAAACTTGTTCAGACTTCCACTGGAGAGACTGATGTGGGTCCTCCTGAACCTTCCAAAGCCCTCAGGGGAACTGCAGGATCCAGGAGAAAACAAAGTTCAAAGTCTTCAGCTGCCCATTGCTGTCCGTTCCTCAAAGCAAATCTCAGGCTGTTTGTGCTGTCACCAGCCTGAATAACGAAATCCTTCACCTAAGTCGTGCAGAAAAATGTGCTTGTGAGTGGTGGGGAGTGTCCTCAGCCTTCCCTGCAGGCAATACGAAGGAAAAAGATTTGAGCGCTGGGGACCCTGTTGTATTTGGGAGTTAAACTCATACCTGAGCCCATGCAAAAAAATTGTGAGTACTTTCTAAAACCCAGGACAAGCCACAACCCAGCTTTACCTTCTCTGGGTCTTCATGACCTGGTATAAGGACCTCCCAGGGCAGACCTGGCAGAGCCACGTTTGCAGGCACGGCACAACTACACAGCCCCCGTTCTTCTTCTTTCATGCTTGCCTTAATTCAGGGGAACATATTCCAACTGCAGTAGTGTCAAAATACCTCATTTCAACGTGAAAAGCATGCATTTTGCAGCTTAAAATAGATATTCAAGGAAGGCACTCGTTGGATTTTAAAAGCCAACAGCTAATCTTCCTTCTCCCTCCCCAAGCAGCGTGCCCTTAGGGTGAAGGTTTCACCTGTACTGGCAGCTTTCAGTGCTTGCGGGGTTGTAACAATCCCACAGGAATGTCACACCTGGGATGCACATCTGCTCCCTGATCCAGGCAAGCCTCCTGCTCTTTGCAAGAGTCCTCAGTGTTGCACCCTCCAGGCTCGCCGCGTTTCTCCCTCCCTGCCCCTCCAGCGCCATCCTCTGCACCCTTCTCCCAGCAAGGTGCCTCTGGCCCAGCATTTGGCAGCCAAATTAAAGCACACGGGCAATCTTGCACCCTTCCTAGCAAGAGGACAGTGCCTACAGAGCAAAATGTGAACAAACAACAAGGATGTGCCCTTGTCACAGCGGATAATTTCAAAGACTTCTTGTTCAGCTCTGATTCGGAATGAAGCCAAGTTTGAGGATGCTGAAATCCCCAGTGAATTTGGTCTCCCACCCTCTGCACAGCCCTGAGGCTGGCACAACATGCAAAGAAGGCAAAGGAATTTTAAAATGCAGTCAGTCATCCCTCGCATTAAGCTGCTTTTCCTTCCTGCTTCTTTTCCTGGCATCTGCAAGGGTTTCCCTCAGGTTTCACAGGACAAATAAGAAATTAATTTCTAATGGCTAAAATCTAGCAGAACTTGCTTCCCTTACTTTTCAGAGCCAGGTTTTAAACCTCTTTTTTTCCTCCAGCTCTTGCCCTCTCTGTGTCCTTTCTAACTGGTTACTGAAATTCCTCGGGAAACCAGATGCATGGGGCCAAATGAACCAAAGGAGAAACCACCCGTGTCTTCAGATGAGCTTGGCTGTTACTGCAGCCAAGGCCTTGAATTTTGCAGAAACACACCCATATTTGTACTTGGTATTAGAATGTATAATTATAATTGTTATGTGTTTCAGCTAATTCTGTCATTTTTATAGATCTCGACTTATACCAGACTCTACAGTGCTGGCACCTGCAAGTGTCCGTAGCAAGAGGCAGTCGTGGCTCTGAAGGGACAGGCTGGCAGTGGGAGAGGGAAGGGATAAAAAGGATGAAAAACAGATGGGAAAACAAAAGGAAGGGCAGAAGAGAGGGCGGACAAGTGGCAGCTTCTTGAGGGATGCTGCTCAGTGGCTGGTAGCAGGCAGAAAACCAAGGTATAAAGACAGTCTAGGCAAAGGCTTAGGAGAGGGCTTCGGCATCCCGAGGGGTCGAGTGTTTCTGTTTCTGTTCTGCCTCCTTGAGTGTCTCTCTGGAAAAGTGCACCCATGCAGTGAGAGACCTTGAAGGAGCAACCTTAACTATGGGAGCAAGGTAAAAACATCAGAGAACCAGCCTGGACCCATGTGCCTCTGAGTACAGGGTTAGCAGCAGCAGTTTTTTAAGTCCACCTTGCGGTGGGCTAAAACAAGGGAGGGGATGACCGTGCCAGCAGCTGAGAGGGTGCTACTGCCTGGTAGTGCTGGAGGAGGACTGTGCAGTGATTCCTGGCAGCGGGGCAGTGACAAGAGGCTCGGGCTCATCCTCATCGGGGACAGCAGCGTTGGGCAGGGCAGCGTCACTGGCCGTGCCCTGTGGCTTCATGCCCAGCTGAAAAATCGAGACAGGTCTCTTGCATCCGGTTGACTGGAGCCCCTTCTTCCTCCCTGCACCTCTTAGCTGGGCCACCTGCTTACATGAAATGCAGGAGAAATAAAAGGACTCAGTTAGGAGGGAAATGAGAGAGAATATTAAGAGAAAAAAGATAGCTGCCAGAGCAGCTGGGGCAGGGATCCAGGCTCGTCCACCACACGGGTGGAGGGGAAAAGGAGGAGCGGTGTGGACACACAACGTGCATAGAGAGTAAACTTCAACTAGCTTAATTGGCCAAAATGCCAAGAAATTAGCAAATTAAAAAAATCTTTATCAGCCAGGTTGATGCCAGCAGTGGCCTTTGTGTAATTTGTCTGACATGATTTTACATTTATGAATCAGAGCAATGAAAGTAACAACTCTTTGGGTGCTAACAAATAATGGAGAAGAGCACACACATAACCTAAATTAAAGCAAATGCATCCTTGGAGGCTCATGATCGACTCCAGCTCACCATACCGGCTAGCAATGCATTTCCAGGAACAGGAGCTGCTGTTTGCTCGTGGACAAGGCTGTGGAGCAGCAGCATCTCACTCCAGAGGCAGAGCAGAAACCGCAAAATGCTGGTGAGCTCCCGCTGTCACATCTCTGCTCAGGCTGATCCAAAGCACAATGGGAACGTCCCCCTGTGAGCATGAAGCAACACCATAACCTCTTGTGTCATCACAAGCGAAAGGAGGGACATGCCCGGCACGGGAACATCTCCTTTCTCCTCCCCTCACCCCTGGGAAAGCGTTTGCTCACTGCTCTGGCTGGTGGCTTTGCAGCAGGCAGGGAAGCCCAGGGCTGCCCCATGGCCTTCGCCACTGGCCCCAGGTGACCCCAGCAAACATCGCTCACCCAAACGGGACTAGCTAGCTGGCTAGCTGGAGGTGGGCTGTGGCCATAACCAAAGCAGTCCTTGTAGTCACAGCCCATCCCCCTCCTGCATCCGAGGGGTCCCTGGGACAGCAGAGGACCCCCAAGAAGGGCAGCAAATGATGGAGTGCCCCAGGTTTAGGCCATGCAGAGTTAGCACTGACAGCTTGTTGATAATTTAGCACATTTATGGAAAAGCCTCAGTGAAAAATCTTTATTTTGCTATATATTTGTCAATTCTGAAACCACAAGCACAGTGAAGTTATTGAGTAATTCTGAATCCACCTTTTTGGAAGTTATCAAAAATTAAAATTCAAGGTTGAAGGTCATATTCACTGTAATGCATGTATAAGAAATCTGAGTTTTAGTATGTTGCAGGGCTGCTCACCACCTATGGTAAGTGCAGAAATGATATCAAGAGAGGGATTATTCAAAGGTACTTATCTTGCTTCCTTAGTGTTACGTGCTGAAATTTTTTGAAGCATCTGAATTTTCTCTTGTCCTTTTTTGCTCATAAAATTGGGTTAAATTCTGTCTTTGCTGTGTGTACCTCCATGGAAAATATCTGTCCAGCTACCACTCAACAGTGAAAGATGAGCTGACTTTTCAGTTTCAAGCACGTACGTGCTTCCTCTCACACACATACAATTTCTTGCTCACACGCACAATATCTATAAAAGTGGTGGAAAAGAGTATTCAGCCTGATCAAGTGTGTTTCACCTGCCAGCCAAAGATGTGACTGCACTCTTCTTAAGCCCCCCAGCGCCGGCACCGACACGGGGGGCTGGGGTGAGGAGCCCGGGTGCCTGCAGCAGGTCCCATGTACTTTCAGAGCCCCCAGAGCAGCCCAGGCTGCTGCGGCGATGTGACTGCTGGCAGCTTGCTCTGCAATTTGTGGAGGACTGAGAGAGCCACCATCAGTTCTCTGGGTGACTGCGTAGGCACATGCTGCACCATGATGCGTGCATACAAGGGAGTGAATTGAGGTTGCACGGGATACATGAATGCATACGCATCCGTATGGGCGCAGCAGTGCAATCTAAAGCCTGTGCAAGCAGGAGACAGGAGAGCTGAGTTTTTAGCAGCAGAGTCGTGAAGGGTTTTGAGCGCTGGAAAAAATTACTGGGAGGTGGATTAGGAAGCAGGGAAGAGGTGATCAAATCTGCATCATAACCACAATATGCAAATTGTAGGAGCATGTGCTTTTCTTATTAACGTTATTTCTTTTGATTGCACTACAAAGATGGGGGGGGAAAGGCATCACGAACACACGTAATCAGTGCAGTTGCACTGAGCCAATATCAGCAGTGAGAAACCACCGGCTTCTGTCCATGCCCAGCACAGCCTATGCACACAGCTTAACTCAGTGGTTAAGTCCCCCACCTTCCCTTTTGTAGACCCAGCTCCACATCGACACGCCGCGCAGGCTCGCCAGGTTTCACTGGAGGGCTCTACGACTCCAGAACTGCTGGTTTGAAACTTTTCTCATGAAATCACCTTTACGTGGGTGTATTCGCACTCATTCTAAGTTATAAGGTAAACCAATATAGATGACAAAGTTGAGTGTTGCCGGTGCCTTACAGCTGTTCTATTGGTATGCTGGCGATGCATCACCCCTGTTTTTTCTATTTATAATTTAACCAATGCCAAAGGGTTATTTCCATCAAACGTAAAAAATGGACACTTATAAAAATGCATAGGTTTTAAATTGCTCAGCAGTTGGAGTAGTTATAAGAACTAGCCCAGGGAATAAATGGCTGCTTCTCACATTAAGCACGTAGGCCATTTCCATACAGGCTGAAACCCGAATGGGATTCATTTCTGTTCCCAGCGCACACAACTGTTTCTCTGCTGTTACTTCAAGCTTCAATGTCTCTCTTAATGCTTTATTATCACTGTTAAAACTCCATAGTTTAGAACGCGCTCAGAGTAAATCTGTCATGTTACATTTAAGCACCAATTGGTTATGTTTTAATGGCATTAATCTTTACCTTCTTGCTACGTCTAAGCCAGGATAATGAAAGGAGATAATTCCCCTCTTTCTCAGCCACCAAATCCTGAAAATGAAAATGTAGCTCCAGGGCCACAGGTAAAATTGGCTTGCCTGCTACTTCCAAATGCCCCTTTCCCCACCGGCAAGGCTGACCCTGCCCAGCCCTCCCAGGGCCATGGAGAACACAAGGGCGTACAAGTCCTGGTAGCTGACACCCCGGAATCGCTACCTGGCTGTGTCAGGCTCTTGCCGAGATCTCCGGATTCCATCGCAGCTCTCAGCCTTAAACCCACACTCCCACACCTGCACACCCAACCTGACCCATGGGCTTGCAGCACAATGGGAGATTGCCCATCAGTCATAATAACTACTGCTGAGTTTTTCTCAGGAATTTTACTTTGGAAATCACCCCATGGTCCACATGATCTCAGGACAGAACCTCTTAAAGTACGGTCCAAGGCAGCTCACATGATAGGGTGATATAACACTGCAACAGAAAATGCTAAGGAGCTCCAGATTGTGTCAGGAAAATCAATGTTCATCCTCTAGATAGTACTGGGTTTATTGGATAACTTTATTCGTGGCATAGCTATTGTTCCAGAGTCCTACAAAAGGAGAGAGAAAGAGAAGGAAATTAAGTAAGGAAGTGCAGTGCACAATAAGCAAGCTGATTCTTAAGCCCAACATAAAACTTGAGGGTTTAGAACAGGCATTAAATATAGGAGATTATAAAATGGGAAGATGGAAGTCTAGACACAATAAAATAGGAGGGAGAACACAGGAAATATCTGCCTTTAAAATGTTTTTTTGCACAAATATATTTTGTTAAACAAAAGCCAATCCTTCGTCCTTCCAGAGCCCTGTTTCCAAAAACCTCTCACCGACATGCAGGTTGTCAGGAACCAAAACCTGCCCTCATCAGCATCAACATCAGCACCAGCATTGGCTTGGTGGGCACAGCGCATGGTGGCTTAGATGTAGGTCTTCCCCTTCTCCGTGCATGGGTGGGACTTGCATTGCATTGCTAAATTTAGGGACACAACTCTGCCATGGCCTTTGGCTCTCAGGGACTGCTCTGGCTGCACAACCTGCAGACTGGCTCCATGCACCAGGCTGGGTTTCTGCAGAAGGACATGGGGTAGAATTAATCCTTCAGCACTTTAAGTCCTCCCTGCCCCTCCACATTTGTGGTGGGCAGGACCAAGAAGCTCTTCAAGACCAAGGGGTCTCTTCAGTCCTTTGACCACTTCTGCAGAATACCAGCCTGAGTTCTCCTCAGGAGGATCTCCTTCACTCCATATGGGAAGAGCTTTATGCTGCTTCAGTATCGCTGCCAGGGATTTCTCTCCCTGGTCCCATGATGGCCCACAGCTGCTGTAACTGTGTTTATACCACAGGCAGGGTGCACACCTCAGCCTTTTCCAAACTGATCTCCCAAACCTATACCACAGCATCATACATCAATGTAGTCCATCCTGGAAGGAAAGCCTCATCCTTCACCCTCCTCCACCTCCCCATAGTGAGGAATAAGTCTGTCATCTATTGTTTCTTTCAAAGGTTATGTTTTTGCAACCCCTCATCCACCAGGAATTCCACATTTTGAGGTGTTTTAAACCTTAATTTCTTTCAAAGAATATTTTTTTCTGGGGTACTTTTCTTGGTTTCTTCTTGAGTAGGTGGCAGACACGTAATAGAGGACAAGTAGCCCCAGTCATCCCCATGACAAAACAGACAAGTCTTCTCCCTCCAAGTGTCACAAGCAGCGAGAAACCTTCTTAATTAGCAGCTCCAACAGCATCCAAGTGTATTATTATAAAACACATTAGATCTATTCACAATGCACAGACATTCTGTTCACAATGTTATCAATATTTATCACAACTGAGGATTGAACAGAAACGAAAAAGGAAAAAGCCCAGCATGGAGTATCTGATGGCTGCCATACTCTGCTGGCTCAGTGTTCTTCTTTAATAAGTCCTTCAGATCTCATCTCACAGGAGGCCTTCACGTTGACAAGTTTAACATAGGAATGACCTCTACAACAACTCTCCTTTCAGCTGCTTCTTACAACTTAAGTTTAAATTAATAAGGTTCAATGAATAACAGGAGCTGTGTAAAAATGTTGCTGTCAAACTATAAGAAATAGTGCTAGCCTTTATTCTGTGGTCAGATCCAAAGCCCTCAAATCAAACTCCATCCCCAAATTTGGATGCTGCTGAAGCTTGGACTTTGCTTGGCCTTTAAACTCACTTTGCCTTAACAAACACCACCATTTTTGACACTGAGATTGGGAGGGGGGGATTCAAATCCAAATGGTATGCAAAGCTGGCCAATAAAACAGCTATGATTTTCAGAGGTTTGTGATGGATTTTCCTGGGAATGGACCAAATTCTTTGGAAATGGGGGCTTTGATTAATATTAGTCTCAGACTTGATGTGGAATAACCAGTTGCTCAACATGTAAGTGTTCATGTTCTGCAGATTCACTGATACACATGTGAAAGACCTGAATTTCCCATTTCTTTCTGAAGTTATTGCCTTGCTGACATGATACCAATGACACATATAAATTCAGAGCAACTATTAATGTTTTAAAACAAGATTGTGTCTGTACAGGCCAGCAGTGGATAGTTTCTCTAGGGTGCTGGGCAGGAACATGGACCAGGGATGTCTTCCCAGCTGCTTGGTGTCAGATTGTCTAATGAAAATTTCTCTTTTATTCTGGATTCTCTTAATTCGCTTTTATTACAGTGAAAAAAAACCCCAAAGAAACCCACCCCTCTGAAATGCCCTTTTTCCAAGAACTGAAAATTCAAGACAGAAATTGTATAGAAAGTCATGAAAATCTGAAGGAATATTTGATGAGGGAGTAAGGACGGATTTAGCATCACAATGCTATTGTGGGACACTGTGGACTGTGACACCTAGGTTGCAACACCTCTGTGCAAGCCATGTGAAAATGATTCAGGAGTGGTGTTAATAGGACTGCTCTTATGTCAGCTGGGTTGCCAGCTGAGTTTTGCAGGAGGATGGAGAGGGTTCTGGTTTGATGTAAGCACCCTGCATAATTCCACAGATGAACTTTGCAGAGAGATGTAACTCTAAACCTATATGTGGACTGAATATTGGAAAAGCAGCTTTGTCAATAAGCTGACTCAGATTCCCATCTCTAAACATGTGGAGATCCTAAAATATCCCACTGCATGTTAATCTGTTTTCTAAATTTTGCTAATCTTTTAAGTGCATTGGTTTATTTAACTCATTTCTGGAAGGAGGACAAAATGTTGCTCAGCTTTACCCTCCAAAATTAGAGTTGGGGTCTCCTTCGGTCATCTGACTTCTCCCTAGTGCCAGTGGAGAGTCAGAGAGGCTGGCACCTCTGAAGTGCGATCCATGGGACCCTACCCTTGAGAGGTGGAGTTGCCCTCCAGAGGTGCGTGCTCTCATTCTTCATTGACTAGGACTGGGGAACGTCATTACAATGGCCTGCTGATGACCAGGGAACAACTTCTAAATAGACAGGGGAAAGGAATTGGGAGATGCCAGCCTATTGTCAACACACTGATGAAAATAGCCATGTGGGCTCTGAACTTGCCCTGGCAATGTCTAGGGGTCTGCAGATCAGAAGAGATAGAAAGCCACCGCTCTAAGTAGTTGGTGTTCTGGGGAAGGAGGGCAAAGCAGACCAGAGTTAGTACCCCTGGGACTGCAGTATTCAGCCCTTCTTGTTTTGCAAGTGGCCTAGTAACAGCCTTTTCCTATAATTTACCGATGCATCCTTTTTTTTTTCATAAAGAGAATAAAAAACCAGTAAAATAACTTTGAAAGTCAGGTTATTCCTGTGCTTTAACACCTTCCAACAAATGTTGTTCTTACCCAAAGCAGAGTTCCTTGAATTATTAATGGTTTCCAACAGCTCAGCTTGAAATAATTTAGCATTTGAAAGAGAAAAGTCACTCTCATTATTCCAAGTGGAGAAACATTTTGGTTATTAAAAGTATTCTCCTTAAAAAAAATATATCTGTACAATTTGTATCTTTTTCTCCAGATGCCAGCAGGAGCACCAGATCTAGGGAAACCTTTGTGCTTGCTGAAGGTTAATTGATAAAATACAATGGAAGAGGGAGGATTACATATTCCATTTAAAATTGAGAAGCTCTTATCTGATCTTCTGGTAGCTTTAACTTTACCAGATTTATAGTATTTGCAGTTGGAGACCATTAAATGTATTCTGAGGCTTAAAGTGGCCAAATTTTTCACGGCAGTCAAACTTCACAAAGGGTATTGAATACCAACAGCCCGTTGGGCATTGCCTCGTGGACAACTGCTGGGAGATGGCAGCCTGCTGCTAACGCCAGGGACAGCCACCGCTCCTCTGGCTCTTACAAGCAAGGTCTGTGAGCTGGTGTTGAAGCTCCTGTGTTCAAACCTGACAACAAGTCTGCAACGAGGGCTGGAATAAGTTCTTGGGGCTGTTGTGCTCTCAGAACCAACACTGATTTCTGGAGTAATAAAACAGGCTGGGTTGAGCTGCGATGTGTCTGTAGCTCATCCTTGTGGCAGAGAATCTCAGCTGGTCAGATAGCAAGAGCCACGAAGAAGAGCCCTGGGCTGGCTGGGACCCTCTGGGACCAGAGTCTTGAAAAGCAGAGCCAGTTTTTCACAAGACCGCCTGCATCCCCTGTGAAACCAGCCCCATTGAGGAGATGGGATGGTGTTTGCTTAGTGCTTAAGACAAGCTGGCCACAATGCAGTCTGCAGGCAAGTCATGAAAGTGGGAGGGTTATATCTGCTCAGCCTTGATTGCATCAGGATGGCTTTCCCTTTCCAGCATGGATTTCTTATGTGAGTTCTAGGGGACCTCCAGGGCCACATGCCCAGGAGTCATTTTGGGCTGTAGCTGCTGGTGTGCAGATGACAAAGCACAAGCTGATAGTGCTCTTTGGCATGCTTTGGTCCTGTGTTGTCCACCACCTCCTTAGCTCATGAGTCACATTTTTATCAAATTCTGATATTCCATCAAAAGTGAGGGAAATAAAATATTTATTATTGTGATTACCTGCCACTGTAAACAGCATTGTGCTCCTGTCCTTGGTTTGCTTATCGACGTTCCTCCGCCAAGCACGGCCTCTGTGGGCGGGCACAGCATGCACACACCTTGCACACACACATGGGCAGGGAGACTGGGGGAGCAAGGGACAGAAAGAAACAGATCATAAATCTACAGAGCTTCTCTTGCACCACCTGCCTGGATAAAGAGCCACCCGTGGGAGCAGGGAAGATCGGATGTATGACTTGGCCACTGGTCTGTGTGGAACGTGACTGTATAGGTGTGCAAAGGAGAGCGTCTGAGTGTGTGTGTGTGTGTGTATCGGAGCCCTCCGCATGCACCGATATACATGCACTTATATATTGATCTGCTGAAGATCTCATAAGCACTATTTCAAATGAATAACTTTGAGTCGCACATGGTTTTCTGATGACTCTTCAGAATTATGACCCAATTTATGCTTTCTGTAATGATCAGCACAATAAGGCAGTAAAGCTGTCGTTGCTGAGTATACCAAATTTATATTTTATCACTGCAATATAATCAATACAATAAGAAACCAATACATGCACACAGGCATTCCGCAGCCTGAAGAACCCTGTGAGTTAGTATTGTCTTCTCATAGCCTTTGCAGGGACACAGAGTCCGTCCCTTTTCTCAAGTTTACTCTGGGTCTAAAGGAGGTTTATGTACGTACTAGTTATTCCTACTGCTGTTGCATGATAAATATACCTTCCCCTGCTGCTGCGATCTCAGCCAACATGCTCTACAGTAATAAGAAAACATTTTCTTTACTAGTCTTTTTATATTCAAAGCAAAACCATCAAGTAAATAAAGTTTTCTTGTTCCCAAAGAAATGAAAATGTTTTTCACCCAGTTTATTTAACAGTTCCTCGCATGCACTGCAAAAGGAGCTCTAGAATGGCTAATAACACTTTGCATTGCTTCAGCTGCTGTCAAAAAAAATCTGAAAACACTTTAAAAGTGTTCATTATTTGACTCACAACACTCTGTAAAATACGCTTATAGACATGATATCCATACAGGCACGCAGGCGCACGCACGCACACGCTTATGTTTGTGTGCACGTACACACGCACATATATTTCTGTTTCCAGATGAGAAAGAAAAAGTCTTTAGATGCTTAAATACCATTTTCCAGTGCAAAAGAATGAGCTAAGGGGAGAGCCAGACCCAGGACTTCTGATTCCCATTTGCTTTGCTTTGATCGCAGAAAAACTCTCTCCTGCTGAATTAGCAACCACGGGAATTGTTAACTCTTTGCAGATAAACATTTTTAGTATAATTTCTGTCCCCTCACTGGGAAGGTTTAAGCGAGGCTTCTCTTACATTAGCACCACTGGCGGCAGAGCTGTGTTGGCAGCTTTGATCTCCGCTAAAGAGCGGTCTCAGAGGGTAACAGTGTGCTCAGGTCAAAATTATTAATTTTGCCCAGCCTGGTGTAGATGGGGGAAAGAGAAGTCTCTGATCCTGCAGATACTTCTCCTTTTAGTAGGGATGCCTTTTCCCCAGGCAGAATGGAGCCAGTAATCACCTTGGGGATGTACGGCATAATTTTGAGGTCTACCAAAACCTCCTTTCATCACCACCGGTTTTTACTGACTGCCCTGGTGCCTAGGCACCCGCCAGTGTGCTTATACCCAGCAGATCCCTGTATCGCCTTCCGTAATGCACACCCTGAAAAGAAAAAGCTTTTAAATTCCCACAATAAAAGGTTCTTTAATTCCAACAAAGCTTTTATAGTCACTAGATTCCCGGCTTTCTTCTCCCGGTAAAATACCAATTTTTCTTAGATTTGTTGCTCTTTCTCTGCTGTTAAATTGTGTGTGCTCCCCCTTTCCAGTTAATATAATAATTTAGATGAGCAGTGGTTAGCATAATTCTAGACACTGAAATACGTGCTGCTTAAAGCTGTGTTTTAGGAGAGTTCTATTTCAGAGAGCAATGTAGCGTGTAAAGCTCTCCGACTATCTGAAATTGCATAAAGTGAGACCCAGAGAGTCGTCTAGAGGGATACTTCTTTGGAAGAGGTTATTTTATGGGATATTTGAGAGTCCACATACGAGTACTGCCAGGGCTTCTTGGAGGCTGGGCAAAGCCCACCAAGCCTGAGAATAAGAAGCACCGGGGTTTAGTGGGCAGTTGGAAACGCCGCGCTCATATCCGTGCGGGTCTGTGGCCTTCAGCAGAGTTATCCCAGCACAGCCCTGGAGCAACACAGCGATGAACTGGACCACCAGCCCCTTGTGCTGACGGAATTGGCATACGTCAGCATCACGGAGATGACTTTAAAAAAATCATGAGGTTTAAAACAAAAAAAATCTATTTGTTTGCCTCCAGCTTTCTGGGACTTTTCAATACACACAACTTGCATTTTTCAACTTACGTCTGGAAGAAGAAGGCCAGCTAGTTGCTCTTAATTAAATACTAAGGCTAGTTAGTTGACTAATCCCAGGAATCCAGTATCTGGGGCTTTACGCTAACGTTTTGTGTAGCGACAGAGCTGTGCTCTTACAGCGCTTTTCATAACAGGGTTGGAAAGTATGGTTCAGGGATGGATGAACACGGTTCCCCCCTCTGA